>CAUYRH010110420.1:0-20850 GCA_963574655.1 Perodicticus potto
TGGGGGGAGAGAGGATAAAGGGTGAGATCACACTTGTGGTGCATATTTGAATGGTCAGGAGAAAACTTCTAAATGTTCAAATGGATCAAAAATGTTTTCACATAGTAAATGAGAAAATATCATGAATGTTGTATCAATCAGGTTGATAAAAATATCTCCTATTGTATATGAAGCCCGCACACTGTACCCCATGACTGAATTATTGTACCCAGCTGACTCAATAAAAAATAAATAAATAAATAAATAAAATAACGATAGCAATTCTGTATTCAGTGATTCTACTTGACCGGTAAGTAAAATGAAATCACAGCAAAACTATTATAGAAGGGAGAGAAGAATTCAGAATAATCCATTATAAATAGAGTCACTAGGCTCAGTGCCTTTAGTACAGCGGTATACGGTCCTAGCCGTATTTGGGAGTGGCGTGCCTTCTCACCCAGGCACCTTACACCGGCTCTAAGTGATGAGGGCCTGTGGCCCCCTTACCTGGACTGAGTGAACCAACAAGGTGTTTTTCCAGCCTGCACCCCACAACCAGCAGACAACAGAGGCCCTGACCCTGGCTGTTCTCAGGGTCATCTTCAGAGAGGAGGGTCTTCAGTGGAAAGGACACCTCTCTGCCCTTTTCTAATTTCTGCCTCAGCTGGGCCAGATCTTGGGCCTGATGTTCAATGACCATTTGAGCTTCCCTGTGGACAGAGCAAAAGGACATTATAAAAGGGTCCCATGAACAATATATGATATGGGCTCTGGCAGAGATTTCAGTGGAAACATCCCAGGAAGCCTTCCAAATGCAATCCTGGCACATTTTTGGGTCCTGCCATTAGGGTCCTGGATATTTCCTTTGTGGTTGGACTGGATACCCAGTCTCACAAAGATGTGAGGCCAGGCCCAGGTGAGGTTGATTTGTAGCGTGAAAGAACACAGATGACAAGACCAAGGACACAATATTCTCCCAGGAAAATAATGAGAAGCCACATTCAGTGCACAGGTGACTTAAGCTCAGTGTAAATGGGATGGTGAACATGCAACACGGTGAGTTTTAATTGTGTGAATGGAAGGTGTACGAGTGCAGTTAGGTTCCAGGGACACAGTAGGCAGAGTGAAATCTGGGCTTGGAGTGTCTCCATCCTATAAATGAGCATTTTGACTATACTAAGTGCTGCTGAGTTGTTCACTAGCCTTCTTTAATTAATTAATTAATTATTATTATTTTTTTTTTTGTAGAGACAAAGTAACACACCCTATTGCACTTGATAGAGTGCCATGGCAACTCACAGCAACCTCCAACTCCTGGGCTTAGGCGATTCTCTTGTCTCAGCCTCCCGAGTAGCTGGGACTACAGGTGCCTGCCACAACCCCTGGCTACTTTTTTGTTGCTCAAACTCCGGGGCTGGGTTTGAACCTGCCACTCTCGGTATGGGGCAGGTGCCCTACTCACTGAGCCACAGGTGCCGCCTGCCTTCTTTAATATTTTGTTCTGTAAATATTCCTTCATAATCATTATTTGAAAAGAGAAAACATGTTTCTGAGCAACAATTTTAGGCTGATTGTTTTGCTAACTTGTTTCATTACTGTCTGTTCACCACCTGCCTACTGTGCCCATCCTGCTCAACCCCTGCTCAGGGGAACTCTGACCTGCCCTAGCTCAGACACCCACTTCAGGAACTCCCACACCTTTCCCCTGCCGCCCACACATGGCCCCTCACCTGAGCTGGGCAGTAAGAGCTGAGTCCTCTGCTTGCTATTCCTCTTCCACATCTATCTTCTCCCCGAGCACAGCCTCCAGGAATTCCTTGAATTTCTTACATTCTGAGGAAAGATAGAAACACCTGCATCAGTGGAAGACTGACATGCTGCTGTCACCACTACTAGGGAGGACACAGAGTCCGTCTCCAGGACAAAATTGTCTGCAGTACCGGGATCTGTAGGGGGATATCCACAACTTTATTTCTCAATTTCACAAACCCATGGCCAACCCGTTCTGAACCATGAGGGAAGAGAAGCTTAAAGACACTCAAAGTCACCTGAAAAATGCTTGAGTTGAAATTTAGGAGAGTCAGAATTGACAACCCCTAAGGTCTGACCCTGAGTCAGGAGCCACAATACCATGCTGAGCAGCCTCTGATGTACTCATCACTCAGGCATGAGGAGTGATTCCTGCACAACAGGGGTGGCCCTGAGGACAACAGGACCAAGGGCCCCTTGTGCAGGCAACTAGAAAGCACACAAGTATCCCAAGGATGAATGTACTTACCTGGATACACTGGTGTTAAAATTTTAATTCATTAGACCACAAGGACCTGGGAGAAAAATTCCTAAACCCTGGGAGGCCTAAGTTAAAGGATTTAGACTCTACACTCACAAAGTCCACTCCTGGAAGCCCTGATGTGAGAACTTCACAAGCATTAACTCGTGTGCTCGTAACAACCAAAGAAATGGGTCAGAAAACACCTTATAAATAGAGGGAAACTGAGGCATAGAGAAGACCAACAACTCCCACTAGAGCCAGAGACATTCCCAGGGTCCCTGCTCTCTATCCTCTGACTTCACCCAGGTCCTCAGCCCTGTTCCTTCTTCTCTTTCCACTTCACAATCACTTCATATCCTCATATGATGACTACAAGGATGGGTGATAAAATTCAGTTTGTCCTTTCCTAAAACCCTTCTCTACACTTTATAATTTTCACTTTTCCTGTTCAGAGCTTGTGATTTAAAAAAAAAGCAAAAAAAATAAAGCTCAGTGCTTTAATGGAAAATAATTTGTAGGAAAATGATGCCAATTCAGTCTAAGAGAATAAAAGTTTTTCTGACCCTGCTGCTGTGCACGTGACCTGTTCCCATGAACCCTCTGTCATTACAGCTTCTCTTCTCAAGGAGGACAAGGGCTGACAGTGGCCAATAGGACCAGGGGAAGGGACTCCCTGGCCCATGCTGAGTCACAGGGCTACTTCCCTCCTCCTTGGCCCTGTTCTCACTTGGGTTAAACGTCTCCTGGGTCAGCCCCTCAAGGGGAACCTGCACCAGCTGGTTGTTCTGTGTTCCTGAAGCTTCCCTGGCTCACGAGACATACAGTTGTAGGAGAGGTTCCATGACATGTCCAGAAGAACCATGTCCCTGCCAGGCATGTTTCAAATGACTCACACAAGAACTAGTCTTCCAGGAGACAGGATCCCTCACACAGGATTGTACTTCTCCATGGAGTCACTCAGGATCCATTACGTTTTTTGGGAGCATGCTCCTCGGGAAGCTCCTTTAGAGCTAGGGGTGTGTCCTATCACCACCTTCCTCTGGGGACACAGCAAAGTGCTCTCCCACTGGGTCTCAACAGAAGCTTGAATTGAATGGAAGTCTGTCAGTCTCAGAAATTCAGAACACCAGGGATGCTACATGACTGTGGGATTGGACACAGTACAGAGAGGACCCTCCACACAAAAGTTCAGCTTATGCCTCAAAATAACAGGTACGCCCCAGCCTGCTGTGGGAACAAAAATTGAGATTGTGACCTGAGTCCCCTGCTGCTCCTCACGTGGAACCAGGGTGAAATCCTTCTGCCTTAGTTTTTCCATCCTCAGGGAAAATGAAGTCCAAACACATATTTGTCCCTTTCCAGCATAAATATTCAGGATGAAATTGGATAAGAGGAAGGGAAGAATGAAGTCCACTGAGTGTCCATTTGCTCAGGCAGAATACACAGAGTCCTTGCACTGAGGGCTGTGACTGCACAGGACTTATGTGTCACTTTAGCTCGTTAGCCGGGAAGAAGGTAGTGGACTCCGAGAAGGCCAGCCTCTTCTCTCAGGTCCAGCACCTGCTGCCTTCTCTCAGCCAGCTGGGCCTGCAGCTCCTTGATGTGGTCCCCGGTGCTGACCTCTGTCCTCTGCCTCCATGCAGGGGGGTCAGGTCCTGTCATGTGGAGGATGGGCAGTAGAGGCACCGCCTGCGACTGGGAAGAAGAAACCCAAACACTGGAAGGGTGAAAAACTAGAGAAATCCAACAGGTTTCACCAGGACTGGGGGATGAAAAACATGTCACTCTTAACTTACTGTTGGGGACAATCTGATGAAGAACCTCTACACCATTGAACAAAATTTGTACCACGTTCACAGATCTCAGTGCTAGGTGTCACCACCGGCTCACGTTCTGTGTAAAGTGAGTTAGGCAGAGTCCAGCCTCCAGGTAACAGCCTGGGGTTGCCTTAACTGAATTAGAAGGTGGGGGTGTCACGGAACCTCAGAGGCCCCTGCCTTTCAGTTGACTGGCCTATGATGATAAACAAGCCACGTGGTCCATTGTGAAGGTCACCCCTGATGGGGACACCCCAGAGCAGCCATGGTGCAGAGTGGTAGAGCCTTGTGTGCTAACACCACCCAGCCCTATCCAAGAAAATCTCAGCCTGTTTCCTATGTTCCTCCTCATACATATGTGAAAATATATCAGGGGATGTTTTCCTCACCTGTTTTATTTTCTTTGAGGTCGCTAAGTAGTCACCTCAGCATGCCCCTACCATAAAAACAGATCTTAGGATGTTTCCTGAACTGAATACTGTGAAACTCTGTAATGTCCAATGTGCATCTCTCATGCCATTCCTCTCTGCTTCTTCCTTCACACCTCCCACTCTCAGAACAAAACTGAATTTGTAATTCTAAGGGGGCAAACACCTAGATTTCCATCTGCTTCTGTCCTGTCTCGGTGTCTGGCTGTGTTCTAGTTTTGTGTTGGGTCCTGTTCTCTCACGAGGGCAGCTATGTGTTCCTCCTGACACCTACATCACCACAGATTTCCCTGTCACCTATGTCCTCCCTATATGGGGGCTGCATTGGGTTTTTATTTACCGTCACTAAGCATTATATTTCATAGTTGTTACTAGAGAATTTCATTGTACACTTTATGTTCTCTTTACCACCTGTCACAGACGTGATCATCTATGTTGACTGGACGGGTCAACCTGATGGCATCTTTTAGGTGTTCGGCCATTTTTTCCCCATACTGCACAGAACAAGATCAAGAGCAGGTCCATGGAAATTGCTCCATAGATCTATATGAACTGAACTGACCTGATACTGTAACCCTGATGTTGTGTTTCCCTGACAACAAGGAAAGATCAATTTCTGGGTTGAGGTGATGAGGTTCCACCATGGCCATGTTCGGAGACAGCAGGTGAAGCTGATATGAGAGGGACAGGAAGGCTGCGCAGAGGGACCCCCAAGCATCCTCACATCATTTGCTTCCATTCCCTCTCAGGTCTTATGAGTCTGAGACGGGAGACAACCCTGTATCCCAGAATCCTCTAGTCCAGCAGGTGGACCCCACTTAGTTGAGGGTGTAACATGTGCTCTCATGGGCCCTGAACATTCATGTGAAAGAAGATGAAGCAGAATTTGTCTACCACTTTTGAACATGTGTCTCTGACAACTTAAACCATCCTACTGCTATGCCATGGATGATATTTGTGGCGAGATGTATGTCAAGCCTCGGGGTCACTGGGTCCACATTCACCAAATACTCTTTTGAACAGGAATGTTTCTGAGCAGTTCATTTAGAGCTCTGCCATCTCTGCCTGTTCATATGGTGTAGTTTACCCCCAGAACGCGTTCCACTCTGCTTTCTTTTATGTCACCCTCCCATGCAATCCATTCTATTCCTTGACACTAGAGATACATACAATCAATGCTATTCTCTGGCCCTAGGGATAGAGTGGTTTTCTCACCTTATGTATTCCCTATTAGACCTCCCAATCAGGTGACATCAAGAGAGGTGACAGTTTCCTTTGTCAGTTGGTATACACAGCTTTAATTTGGGATGCTTGGAGAATGTTTAGGCTCTAAAAGTCATCACTTAATAAAAATGCAGTCAATTACCTTTATTATGCGATACTGTAACCCAACTCATCCATGGATTCTCCAAAGCCGCACTTCCTCAGCAAAATCTTGACCATTTTAGGGATCCGCATCCCAACCAGACACTCTTCAAGGGTTTCCAGTCTTTCACTACCCTGATTTTCTTCTTGGTGCTATAAGTGAAATATCATCTCTAAATATCATCTCTGAAACAAATAACAGGGCAGGATCCATACTTACCATCACATTGGACACTGGCAGCCAGGACCCTCTCTGCAGGACATTGTCCAGATAGAGCTGACCTGAACCTACAAGGGCTGTGAAGTCCAGACCTGTCTGGGTTCCTACTCAGCCTCTTCTTCATCAGCAGGGGCGCCTGTGGTGTGAGCTACTGATTTCCCACCCTCTGACAACCCAGCCTCACTTCAGAGCAGACAACTCTCAACTCCTTTCAGTAGGAACCAGGGCACCTTCCTCTGATGCCCAGTTCAACTAGCACAGGGGTCAGTAACTGCGCTTGCTGAGCTCATCTCACTTGGAATCCAGCTTCCTACATATGTGCAGATGTGAAATTCTACAGAATTGGAGAGGAAGCACAGAGGAGGAAAACAAGGGGTGTCATAAGTTTCTGTCTCTTTGAGGGAAGAAATCACTGTGTTCATCCACCATCTGAATATCACAAATCCTCGTTTTAGGACTAGTTTCCCCACATTTCCCTATAAACACGGAAATTGCTTTATTCCTTGCTACATTCATTTTCATGCTAAATGTAAGAATGAAATACAAGCTACTGAAATTGTAGAAATGGACTCATTACTTAATGTATTTTCATGAAAAATTAGTGAAGTATGGGAACCATTTAACGTATCAGAAAGAGTGAAGAATAGCATAGCCTTTCTGGCAGGCATAGACTTATAATTCCTGCTAAATTTGCCTCATGGTACCTCCAGAAGGCCATGAAGTACTCAGTATCTACTGACACCACCAATTTTCTTGGGTGACCATGCCAGTGTTGACTTGGAGAAGACCTGGAGGGCAGATGTGAATTGTGTCCTGGGAGCTGAGGAGGGTTGTGTTTCGGCAGTCCTAGACTTTCTCCTAAATCACCCAGGTGAGCCGGCATCAGTCATGCTTGACAGAAATCCAGTCAGGACAGAGGACGCAGAGGAACCTGAGGTCACGAAGGCAGACTGCACCCCATGGAAGACGGTCAGACCATGACAAGGGCAATGTTTGACCAATTTGGGTGGGAAATATTTCCCAAGTCATTAAGTTGACTATGTTGCCTTGAGGATGAGGAGGAAGACCAACAGAGTGAAAGAAGAAAGTAAAAGGTAATGATTTCAAAGAACATGAAACAAATGCAGATCCAATATGCCAGGGGAAGAGCATGATGTCACAGAAGATTAGCCTAGGATTTGACAGTAAGCGTGAAACTCCTGCTGGGCTATGCCTAGCTCAATTTCAAAACTTTATAGGGTCAGTGACTTCCGTATACTTCCCATGTTCCCACTTTTCAAACAAGAATCTCTATAATCATTACTGTATGTCTGTCCCAGCACTGCATCTGGGAGCAGCTACGTTGAGTCTTTAGTTTCACACGTCTACAGATGGAAGGCAGCTTCCCAGGAATTGCGAGGTACAAAATATCCTCATCCTCATGCACCTCAGGTGCACTTGATATCTAGGATTTAGATAGATTTTGGACTTGACTTGGTCAGATGTACTGGACATTCATTGGCTTTGATGTTGTCATATTTGAGAGTTAAGGACTTTGGAAGGGGTGGATGTATTTTGCATTGGGATGGACAGGAAATCCAACTTCTATGTTCCAGAGGTTGCAATGAGGAAGGCAGTATTTCTAAAATGGCCTCCAAATATGCCCCACCCAAATTTCCAGAACTTCTTTATTAAGTGTACATCACTCTTGTTCTCATGTCACATGGCTCTGATGATTTCCAGTCGGGGAGATGGGTGCATGTGCCAGATGGACTTACAGGACTCCTCCAGTGGGAGAAATTTCTGCCTTTGTTAGTGAAGATGGAGGCAGAGAATCAGAGGGTGAGAAAGAATTGTTGCCCTGTTAAGTCCTTCAGCAACGGAAAAGGCCTATGACAATGAATGAGGTGGCATGAAGAAGCACAGTGTCCCTTGTCTGACTAGAAGCTCTGAAAGATGGATCAGCCCTCCAACCATAAGGAAAGAAAATCTGCCCATATCCCTAGTGAGCTTGGCCAGGTAGCATGACCGTGGATGGAAATGCAAGAAGCTGACTTGGGGATTTCAGCCTCAGGAGGTCCTGAGCAGAGAATTCAGTGGTGCCTTTTCAGACTTTCCATGTGAAGACCTGGAAGACAACACATGCGTGTTGTTTAAACTCTTGGGTCAGACTAAATGGGTCACTCAGCAATAGGAAATTTTATAGAGATGACTATGTCTTCTCCTTCAGTTTTGATCTTTAGACAATATGCTAATCCCCGTGGGCGTAACACACACAGGAAAAACACTACACTCCTCTCATGGACTGTTTTTCAGCCTGTGGAAGGTAGAGGGCACCATAAAGGGCATTTCAGACACTTCAGAATGTTCTCTTAATATTACCAACCAGCCCTCAGAAAGCAGAAGGAAGGTGCCGTAATTAATTTCAGGTTAAAATTACTGGAAAAATTTTTACCCATCTCTATTTACTGTGGTGAGTTTTTATTAGCTCTTGGTACATCTGAGCTCACCAGACAATCAAGTGCCACATCCCCATGGAGGCAAACTATTCAAGAAGCTCACATATCAACCACAATCCTTCACATCACTCAGTAAAGTCACTAAGAAATCATTCATTCAGCTTTTCTTTTTTAAGTAGAAATAAAGCCAAGTTTCATTTCAAAGTTTCTTTTCAATGCAAGTTTAACTTTAAAGGCCTCACTTTTTCAGGCTCCATTTCAAAGAATTTCTATTGGGGAGATTTTTATAAATTACCGCAGCCTAGTTGTCTGTAAAAGAATTAAGGACAACACAACTTCAAAACTCTTCTGCAAACCTGCCCCTCACCTATGAAATCCAGGGCACTGTGTGATTTCAATAGGCAGAGGCTTCCACCAAGAAAGATGGAAATGTTTGCTCTGCTGTTGGCTCTGAAAGAATACAACAGTCATCACAGTTTTTCCATAATACTAATTTCCTTAAGCCAATGAATGTAATCAATTTGAAGAATCTCTGAATCAAGGGATAATGGAAAGCAAAACTTAATGATAGATAGACTGTATGTATCTGGTATAGGACTTGGCAGGCCTGCGCAGGCTCCTCCCAGCATGTGCCCCACCTTCCCACCCTTCAGTTTCCCATAAACAGCCCCATGCTGTGGCTCCCAGTTCCCTACTTCTGAGGGGCATGGATTCTGAGATGGACATATCAGATCATTTTCTTCCCCACACACTGTTACTCATGTCTGGTTTCTCTGCCACTCACCTTTTGGGTTTATCTTTCTTCTCCTTGCATTCCCTTTTCTGTTCTGATTTCCAGAACACAAGTTTAAAATTACAATATTATTACAAATATTTTTTTCTTTTCTTTTTTATCTTCTCTTCTTGTTCTTACAGTTTTCATTATTAAGAGTTTTATTTATTTGTTTATTTATTTATTTATTTATTTTGTCATTGAACTGGTTGACATAGCTTTCATGGCATTTTTTTCAGTTCACCAGTTCAGTGTAAATATTTCAAATTGTATATAAAACCAGCACATTGTACCCTATGATTGCATTTATGTACACAACCATGATTTAATACAAAAATAAATAAATAAATAAATAGTTCTTGTTTTAAAGTGGTCCCCTAATAATACTACCAACTTTAGGGGCCTTGAAACTCATGGCATGAATACTATCACTTCCCCCTGAGTTGGTGGCCAGGTGTGTATGGTGGGAGGAGAGAGCTACAGTAGGGTTAGGGCCTGTGTTGGAAGGCAGGAAATGGCCACTCACCTGAGTAGGAGATGTGGCTCATGGTTCTGCAGGAGGACACAGAGAGAAAGGGGTACTTGTCAATTAGACAGGGGCCCTGACCAGACCCTGAATTTTCTGGTGCTCCTGGTCTTGGTCATACCAGCCTTTAGCCATCCAATCCCTGGTGCTTTGTTAAAGCACCCTAAAAACTATCAGGCCGGGGCCATGGGAACCTACACAGGAGAGTCCGGCAAGTGATTTAATTCGTTCTAAAATCATAAGGGGAATAATTTTTAGGTTACAGTAAATGATTTACCATCTCATAATGCATTTTCTCTATGGGTCTTCATAGTGGTAAAATATACTTTTTAAGATTTTTATGGGTGGAGTTCTCAGGAAGATAAAAGGCAATCTTTATGTGAATTGCATCCCTGACACATCAGTATTTGAGGGAAATTCATCAGAAAGGCAACATTTGCACAGCAAACCCACTGAAAGAGAATGACTCAGGGTTTGCAGTATAATTCCTTTCCCACTGTGGCCTCTGGCAAGGAGCTCCCATCCTCAGGGCATGGTGGTTGCTCTGGAGGTCGCAGCAGAGACCCTCAACCTCAGCCTTCATTTATGACAGTTCAGCCTCAGTGGAAGTCCCCTCCTTCCAGTGCTGGAGGTTTCCATACCTTAGAGAAAGAATGCTCCCTAGAAGGTCACAGTTGCTGACTCTGATGATGGGGGGCAAGGTGAGGAAGACATATTGTGTATATAATACCAAGGATCCTATTTTCTCCTAATCCATGAGAATGAGCTGAAGTGAAATAATTATGTTAAGAGTCCAGGTCACTGGGAACTCCAAAGCACCTTCCTGCCCATTGAACCTATTTAGGGCGATTACCTCTCAGTCTCCTCTCCCTCTCTACACACACACACACACACACACCATACATGCACACACACCACCACACACAGTGATATGATAGGTAGGACCATAGGGCTGGAGAAGAAGACGACTCTGGGAAGTGACAAGGGGAAGGAAGAGAGAGGCTGGAGGCCTCTCTACATTGGCACAGGAGCAACCAGTCCCGGAACCCTATGACGGGCCCCCAGCCTGGGAGGGTGTTGGTGCGAGGATGCTGGACTGGGACAGTGGTAAATGTCCTGTGTGTCTTAACAAGCTGATCCTTTCAGCCAGGATGAGCCTGTGTTTTCTCAGCTCTCCAGTGTGACTTTTGTTAGGACTCGCTGGGGTGATGCTTTTAAGATAGGGAGGAATTGTTTTCACTCAGATAACAAACTGACCTGAAGGTATTTCTCTTTTTAATTCTTCCCTTCTGGAATTCTAATTTTAACCATTTTCTTTTGGGGGTACTCATATTCCAACCTGGACACAAGTTGCTAAACTCTAGGAGTCTAGGGTGAGCTCCAGGCCCACCCCCCCCCGGGGGTTCACGTTGTGAAACTGAGCATATATCCCTCCGTTTCTCACCCCAGGGTGAAAGAATGCATCTCTGAACCTGGATGGGACCCATGAGAAGTGGGTGGTTCAGGCAGAGAAGCTGGAGCAGCTGCTGGAGCCTCCACTGCCTGCAATCCTGGGCAGTGACTGCTCCTGCATCCCTACCTTTCTGGGTCCCCTTTGAACCTCCAACACCACTCAATAAGAGCTTCCTGCTGACCCTAAAGTGAGGATGCCCCCTTCAGTACATAGTGTGTCTCAGCCTCCTACTGGCTGAGGGTCTGGGAAAGTCCCAGCTCCTTTCCCAGGCGCAGTTTCCTCCTCTGAAGAGTGGGGTGCTGTGAGCACCAAACTTATAGGGTTAGTGAGGGGACCAAATGGGATCATCCAAGGAAAGCTGTTCCAGGTGCCTGGCCAGAGAGGCCGACGGCTGGCTGTCTGCTCTGATTCACCATTCCCCTTTTCCCTGTGAAGAAGCCTTTGCCACTTCCATCTTTGAACACCAGGGACTGGGTTAATCTGTTTTCTTTTTTATGTGTTATTCTTTGTTGTTTTTTTTGTTTGTTTGTTTGTTTTGGAGACAAAGTCTTACTCTGTTCCTCAGAGGGTCATGATCTCAGCCCAGTTTGCAGCAACCTCAAACTTCTGAGTGCAATTTTTGTACTGCCTCAGCTTCCCAAGTAGCTGGGACAACAAGCACCTGTCACAATGCCCAGAGAATTTTTTTATTTTTTTTTATTTTTTAGTAGAGATGGGGTCTCACACTTATTCAGGTTGATCTGGAACTTCTGAGCTCAAGGAATCCTTCTGTCTTAGCCTCCCAGAGTACTAAGATTACAGCTGTGAGTACAAAACCCAATGTGTTTTCTTATTTTCAAAGGATATTTTTTATTCCACCCTTGGTGGTCTGAGTGTATTGGGGGCAGGGAATCCTGGAGGCTGGGCTAGGATTCTGACCCACTCAAATATTGCAGAAGGAGCTGAGCGGGGCCCCTTCCTTCACTGGCCATAGAGGAGGCACACAGTGTGCACGGAGCCCATCATTCAGTGGACAGAGCAGACTGTAGTCCTGCCCTCCTGGGCATCCAGTCTGAGTCCTATCACCCCATTGCTTAGAGGAGCTAACCCCCAGATTCAGAGAAATACACTATAATTTGTGCCACCAGGCAGTGTTGGCTGCATGCTCAGGTGGGAGGCAGGTCTCCTCCCAGTGATCATTCAGGAGCCCGGAGTTCTTCCATCTTGTGCCTTCACCATCCCTGGGGCTGCATCTGCATCTATGTGTAGCAGCAGAAGAAATCCATGGGAGAGGATTCCATGGACTTGGTCTAAAAGTGATTCACCAAAGTCCCACTTCTTTTCTACTGGGGAGAACTGGTTACATGACTACAACAAAACCTAGGGAGGCTAGACAGCACAGTCCAGTGTGGATCCAAAGAAGGGGAGAACGGATTTCAATGAACAACTAGAATCTTCTGCACCAGTGAGTAACTAACTTGGATTTATCGTGTTTTCAAAATGTTCTTGAGTGTCTCCCATATGCCCAGTTTGGAGCTAAAAGATGGACAAAAGCCTGACATGGAGGCATGTTCCTGTGTGCCAGGTGGTGGGGATACAGTGGCAGGAAGATCATGAATTTGAGTGCAGACTAGCACAGGTCATAACAACCTCAAACATTTGGGCTTATGGAAGCCTCTTACCTCAGCTTCTCAAGTAGCTTGAACTACAAGCACTGGCCATAATGCCCAGCTAGCTGTTCTATTTTTACTAAATATGGGGTAGTCAGAGTTTCACTTTATCACCCTCGGTAGAGTGCAGTTAAATCACAGCTCACAGAAACCTCCAACTCCTGGCCATTTAGGCAATTCTCTTGCCTCAGCCTCCCGAGTAGCTGAGACCACAGGTGCCCACCATAATGCCTGGCTATTTTTTGTTGCAATTTGGCCAGGGTTGTGTTCGAGCCCATTACCCTCAGTATATGGTGCCAGCTCGCTACCCAGTGAACAACAGGCGCTGCCCTCTTAACTGTTTTTCTATCAATGTTTCCTTGGTCTGTTATGCTTCTCAGTCAGCTGATGATTTTGATTATCATTAGATGACTTTTTGCAATGTTTATATCAGTTCTGCTCATTAATGGCTGCCCTGACTTCTCTTTATCAGTGACTCTTTCTCTCCCCTTAGAGAAATGGTGAATCCACTTGTACACTGTCTTTTTCTTCATGGCATTATCTCCATAAACATGGATGAATGTGGCCCTGATTTCACTTCCACTCTTGCCACATTTAGCAAGAAATGTAAAGTGTGTTTATTGTTCATTAGAACAAGGGCTGATATTCCTGCAATGGCACACAAAAATATGGCACAACAATAAACACTACTCAGGAAGACTCCACCTCACTTTGACACAAACAGAGTTGTGAGACACTGATATGCCAAGATTATGAAACCTGACCAAGAAGTCTGAATGTTGCTGCCAATGTAACCAGATGGTGCCAAGTTCAAGAACTTAATTGTTTGACCTATGTGATAATAGCTTGCTAGTTTGTGGCATTTTTAGCTCTCCAGCTGGGCATTTCAGGCCATGAGTTTTCCCCTTACTCATGCTTTTGCTGAATTGCATAGATTTTAATAACTTGTGTACCCTTTGTCATTCAGTTCAAGGTATCTTTTAATTTCCAACTTAAGTTTATTATCTACCCAATAATCATTCAGCAACAGGTTGTTTAATCTTTGATTTTGTGTAGAATTATGCATTTTATTGGAATTGATTTCTAGTTTTGTTCCACTATGGTCTAAGAAGATACATGGAATTATTTCATTTTCTTAAAACTGGTGAGACATGTTTTGAGGCATAAGATATGTTTGACTTTGGGAAATGCCCCAAGCACTGATGAGAAAAAAGTATATTTGTAGTTTGGAGGTTGCATGTCCTGTAAGGATCTGTTAGGTCTGTTTGGGGTAGGGTTCCATTTAAGTTCAATGCTTCTTTATTTTCTATTTTGGTGATCTGTCCAGGTCAGAGAGTGAGCAGTTGAATCTCTGGCATTTATGATGTTGCTATTAAGTTCCCTATTCAGCTCCAGTGGAATTTTTTTTAAAATGCATTTGGGAGCTCTTGTATTAGGTTCATATAAAAGGATTATTATGTCTTCTTGTTTACACTCTGCCCTGGGACAGCTAGACTCAAAAGTCAGCAGCAGGACTTCACAACTTCATGGGGATCAAGCTGCACTTTTGTTTCATGTGGGAGATTCTTTTGCTTTGGACTCTCCAGAAACACAAGCTGAGAGTTTTGCCAATTCAGGCCTAGGGAGGTAGAAGGTGGGCAGGAAGAGTTATTTTCACAATGTAGAATGTGCCATAAATCTGGGATATTAATGGAAAAGAGGTGTCCCAAGAATCAGGGAAAGGAAGGAGTGGTGAGATGCTTTTCATTTCTTTTCTCTTTTCTTTTCATTTCTTTCCGCCCCTCCCCTCCCCTGGGATTCCCTCCCCTCCTTTGCCCTCTATCTCCTCTCCTCCCCTCTCCTCTCTTCTCTCCTATCCTTGCCTCACCTATCCTCCTCACTTTTTTTTCTCTTCTCTTCTGTTTTGTGGGAAGAAAGAAGGATGCATAATGAGAGACAAGGATGAGCAGTGTGCAAAGAGTGGACCCAGGGGTGTTCAAAAGAGAGGGGGTCCATGCTACAAGACAGGTAAAGAAACATACTTATGATCACCTCACTCTTTTCCTCCTCCTCTTCTATGGCTCCTGTACCCACAATCATGTGGAGCCCCTTAATCCAGGGTAAAGTACAAAGATGCACCATTCCATTAGCTCTTATCAAGACCAGAAAATGAAAGGAGTGCAGAGGTGCCCAGACAGGGTGAAGTCATCTAGACCAACCCAGGTATAAAATCATCAGGTGGGTTGGCTGAGCTTTTTGAACTCCTCATGGGAAGTTAGATTAGGGAACTCTGGTTTGTCCACCCTACAGAGAAGAAACTGGTTTTCTCTTCCCCGTTGCTAAGTGCATCATAGGCCCTGTTCACAACTCACTACCCTATGTTCCCAATCACCCAGAAGTTGCCTTTTACTCAGTCTTCCAGGGGACTTGCTATTCTTTTAATCCTTTTTGGCTCCTTTGTATTTTGCACGTACACTTTGTCTTAGAGGTCAATACAAGGATTCTGAGGAGTCAGAGGGCTGATGAACTGCCTCAATCTGCCACTTGGTGTGCAAGTCAATGTACGCCTCTCCAGTCCCCAAAACACATCCTGCTTGTTCATCCTCCCTTTTTTCCACTTCCATTTTAGGATGGCACATGGGGGTGCTGTGGTCCGAATATCTGCATCTCCCACATTCTTATATTGAATTTCTAACCTGTAAGGTGATGATAATAAAAGATGGAACCATTGGGGAATTATTCGCTTATAAGGGCAGAGCCTCTAAATTGGTCAGTGTTGACCATCACACTTAGAAACAGACAGCAGCAGGACCAAGAAGCCCTTGACAGGGAGACATGTGCTGTTATAACTTCTTGTTCCAGTCTTTTGGGGAAAAGGGAGGAGGTGATGGGAAGGGCCTGGGGTCTGATAACCTTCATAGAAGGCCCACAGAGAGCTGTTTCCAGCATGTGGGGCACAGAGGTGAAGGGCCAGCTTTTAGTTGGGAAGGGGCCTCTCCCGGGGGCTAGAAGGCTGATCCCTCTTGGAACCCTCAGTCTCCAGAACTGGTAAAGAAGGAATTTCTATTCCTCATAAGCCACCCAGGTCATGATATTTTGTTACAGCCTCCTCAATGAGCTGACACAGGGGCCACAGGAATCTCACAGGAGGTCATACACACACTGTTGTTTCTTTTAAATAATTTTATTTCATGGCAGAGGAAATGTTTCTACATAAATAATAATACTTTCTCTTTATGTTAAATACAGGAGAAATATGGGAGATGGTATAGTATACATATAATAACTAGGGAAATAATATTTCTAATCATTTCCATTTCAACCAAATATTTTAGTGTTTTGCCACCAAGCAGATATATTTATTTTTCTAAAAAGCTCAGTGTTTTCACATTTCCAGCAGCAATTGGCATATGAAAAGAGAGAAAACACCCACTAAGTGTCTCTGTCAAGCTCTGCTGAGGGCTGAGTTAGAAGGTGGCCAAGTTGGACAGACCCAGGACAAGCTGAGCCACTAATGGAGGATAAGCTCAGTAAGCCTCAGGCTGCCTGAAGAGGACAGTGACAGTCACAGGTGAGAAGGAAGCCTCACTGAACACACAGTGAGCCTGAAGCCTTGGTATAGAGATCATGTCCCCTCCCACCCAGGACCTGCTGACATCAGCCAGTTTCTACCTTGTCTGCAGCACAGTGAGGGCTTTTCAAAACTCCAGGTGAGGGACGTGCTCAGTGTCAACCATCACAACCAGAAGCAGGCAGCTGCTGGGGGTAGAGGCCCTTTGCAGAGAGATATGTCCTCTAATAACTCCATGTCCCAGTCCTTTAGGGAGGATGGGTGGGCTATGGGTGGGCTTTGCATGTGAGAGCTAGCAGGGACCTCAGACCACACCCAAGTCTGGCTCCAAATCTTGCCGAGGAAGAGAGATTCAACTAAGGGTAGATTCAACTAAGGCTACTGACAACCTTGGAGTAGGACCTAGGCCTCAGACCCTTTCTGTGCTTTTTCCAGGAGGAGAGAAAGGCTCCAATGGAACCCTTGACAGTCACTGAGGATGAGGGTCACCCTGCCAAAACAAGCATTAAGTGTTAGACATAGTACTAGTTTACTCTCTAAGGTGAACATCAAGAAAAGGAAAAGGAAAAAGAGAGATTCCAAATGGAAGTGGCAAAGAGTGAACAGGTACTATAGTCAAAGCTCAACTCATTGTCCCTAATTCCCTAAAGATGATCTCTATCCAGTTACTACTTAGGGCATTGCAAGGCATATTTTCCATGTCTAGACAAAGAAAACTCCAAGGAAGAGTTTAGAGTTTGGAGAAACGTAGAGCAGGAGAGAAAATGATGGAAAATGGCAATCTTCCCTTCAGCATCTCTAAATCACGGTGTCCTATCATAACCACTTGGTGAGACTTTCATTACAGTGAATCCTTTGAACTCTGCCACCACCCTGTTCATTTCCTTCTTGTCTCTTCTTTTCCCCTCAAAGTCTTTTATGTCAGTATTATGGGTGTCATAACCAGATGTGTAGATTCAATCATTCCCTAAGTTTTCCTTTTGATTAATTACTCTATTCTCTTTAGGGAAAGAGACCTAAGAGTTCTCTTTGGGGATCTCACTGAATAAAATTTACTTGACTGTAAGAAAAAATTTCAAATTGTAGTGCAGAAAATATTCATGCCTGTAGCATAAATGTGCGAAATGTAAACTTTGGGATTTAGTATACATATTTCAAAAAATGCCAAATTTTGTAATGCATAATAAGAACAGGCATTGTTTTTGGTAAAGAGAATCTCACTATCAAGATTATTTCTTATTTGATCTTTTGTTCAAAACTGTTTGAGCAAGTGTACTTCACGTAGAGAGGATATAGTGTCACCCATCTCTCCAGTGGTTTGTTTGCCCCATTATGCCATGCTTTACAAACAGGACATTACAGAGGAAATACAATGCCATCAATGGGGATGAGTGTTCAGCCTTTTCTGTGCAGGAGCCATACATAACCTGAGATCACAGAAGACCACTGGTCCTTTTCTTCTTCAGCAGCTATTTGGAAGAACTCAACCCATGATCCTGGTGTGCTCTGAAATCACACTTCACAGTCCTCACAGATTGTGACCAAATGTGGAGATTTCTTCCACCACCAAGCAATTAATCATGTCTGCCTGGGACACAGGCTTTGTGTCCTTTGGTTTACTTCTGACACACAGGGGTGTCCAACTTGAGGCATGGAGACTGCATGTACATTATTTGAGGTCTCATTTCCTTATTTGTGATGTCGGATACCATGAAATGTATGCATGTCAACTTCTTTTTTGTTCATCAAACTTTGGTTAGTGTTTGTGTGTTTACCGTGAAGCCCAGTGCATGGCAGAAAAGAAAAAAAGCTTGGGCAACTCTGAGTGACGGCTCATTCCTCAAAGTGCCCTCCACATTAGACCCCATTCACAAATCCCAGGCTCTTTAATTTCTGACTGACTGACTTCAAGTTGGGTTTCTACCATCCTCCCTTAGAATTTCCTAGAGTACATCACAGAACTCAGGGAATCACTTTTCCAAAGGACATTGCAAAGAACATGGATGAAGAAAGGACAGGGTAGGGACCTAAATTGTGGCATATACTATGAACTCCCAAGCTCAGCTAGTGTAAATTGCACTTTAGGTGTCTCCAAGGTTCACCTATACAGTAGCTCCCTGTGCCATGTACTTTTGGGTTTTTATGGAGACATCTTTAGTTAGGCATAACAGGTTAAACCTTTGGCCATTGACGATCTACTTAATCTCCACACCAATCCTCTTCCTAAAGGTTGACAGTGGGGAAGAAAGTCCAAGTTCTCTAATCTGGCCTCCATCTCCTCCTTTGCCATCCCCCATCCTGAAACCACCTAGGAGTTGTCATCCATTAGTCAGTATTACCATAAAAATTTACAATCAATAGGGCAAATAGACAACCTACAAGATGGGAGCCAATATTTGCACAATATACCTCTGATAATGGGCTGCTAACCAGAATCTATAAAAAAGTCAAACAACAACAAAAAAAGAACAAAAACATGAAACAATCCCATTAAAAAGTGGGCAAATACTTGAACAGAAGCTTTTCCAAAGGATAAGAACTGTTGGCCAATATATGTATGTAAACGTGTTCAACATTCCTAATCAAGAAAATGCAAATCTAAGCTACAATGAGATATCACTTAAATCCAGTGAGAATGGCTTTTGTGAAGAAGTCCCAAAGCAACAGAAGCCAGTGTGGATGCAGAAAGAAAGCACCACTCATACAGGGTAGGGGAAACAGCAAACTACCAGGACCTGCATGGAAAATGACATGGAGCCACTGCAAAGAACCGAAAGTACAACTAGCAGTTGATCCAGAAATCCCTCCAAGGCATGTTCATGCAGAGGAAAAACACCCTTTCTGAAAGACATTTGAACATGATTGTTGTTTGCAGCACAATTCATAGTCACAAAGACATAGAGTTAACCCAGTGCACAACAATACACGCTTAGATGAATATCATGTTGTATCTCTATACTGGAAAGTACTTCTCAGCCATTAATCACAGTGACCTGAAACCTTTGTGACAACCTGGATGAAACTGGAGACCATTATTCTAAGCGAAGTATCACAGGATCGGAAAAACAAACACGACACGTACTCACAAGTATATTGGTACTAACTGATTGACACTTGCAGTGCACCGATGCAAGTGAAACTCCATGGAAATCAAGCAGGTGGGAAAAGGCAGGAGAGGAGGGGTAATCTCATACCTCACGGGTACACAGCACACTATCTGGGTGAGGGGCACATTAGGAACTTGGACTCAAACTCTACAAAAGCTATTTATGCAACAAAACATACACCTATATAATCTGAAACTATCAAAAAAAAACCATAAAAGTAAAAAAAAAAGTAAACATAAAATTTACTTGACTTTACATAAAATTTTCTCTTGACAACCGTCTAGAGAAAACAAGTATTTGAAGAGCTGTATGCCAAAAAAAGGGAACAAAGAACCAAAATACCTTTCACAGTATCACAACTCCATTTCAGAATCACCTGGAAACCTTTTAAAATCCTGATGTCCAAGCCATACCTTAGATCACAGAAGTGAGACTTTCTAGCTGGGAGTTGAAAGTGATCATTGGAATTAAAATCTCACCAGGTAGCTATGATTGGACACCATGAGTGAGAGATACATAACGGCCCATCTGATTGTCCATCCCCTTCTCTCCTTCTCCACATTTCTCCTGGGAATGGTTACTTTTCCCCTGACCTGTGGGTTTGAGGCTCTTTCTGACATTTTCAGTTACATCATTCTCTAGTCAATTGGGCTCATCTGAGGTCAGGAATGTCCTATATCCTTGTCTGAATCCTTAGTGAACATATTATAATATTTGCCCGAGAAGTTTCTTTTTTTTTTTTTTTTAGATCTTTTGCCCATCCTGAGATGGGATCGCTTGTTCTTTTCTTGCAAATACGTTGGAGTTCTCTGTGTATTATAGTTATTAAGCCTTTGTCGGAGGCATAACTTGCAAATATTCTTTCCCATTCTGAGGGTTGTCTGCTAGCAATATTAACTGTGTTCTTGGCAGTGCAGAAGCTTTTTAGTTTCATCAGATCTCAGTAGTGTATTTTTGATGCTGCTTCCATTGCTTTGGGGGTCCTCCTCATGAAGTATTCACCCAGGCCAATGCATTCAAGAGTGTTCCCCACACTTTCTTCTAGTATTTTTATAGTTTCATGTCTTAAGTTTAAATCTTTAATCCAGTGAGAGTCTATCTTAGTTAATGGTGAAAGGTGTGGGTCCACATTACAACAAAGATATCTGCACCAGATTGTTTATTGCAGCCCAATTCATAATTGCTAAGTCATGGAAGAAGCCCAAGAGCCCAATGATACACGAATGGATTAATAAACTTTGGTACATGTATACCATGGAATATTATGCAGCCTT
>CAUYRH010110424.1:0-22791 GCA_963574655.1 Perodicticus potto
TATTTCTGGATTAATTATGGTATATGTATACCATGGAATTGTATGCAACATTAAAAAAGGATGGAGACTTTACCTCTTTTATGTTTACATGGGTGGAGCTAGAAAATATTCTTTTTAGTAAAGTATCTCAGGAATGAAAAATATATATCCATTGTACTCAGTACTACTATAAAACCAATTTATAATCACTCACACTTTCATATGAGAGATGAATCACAACATAGCCCAGGATGAAGGAGGAAAGGGGAAAGGGATGGGAAGGGAGGGGGGAGGTTAATGGTGGGACCACATATGGAGCATATTGCTAGTGTACAAGTCAAATCTATCAAGTATTGAACACAAATGTCTTAACCCTGTGATTAAGTAAATGAGGTGAAGGCTATGTTAATTAGTAGGATGTAAGGACTCCAATTTGTACAAATAATCAACACATTGAATCCCACAAAGGCATAAATGTATTCATGATCTATGTATATATGACTTAATAAAAAAAGAAAAAGAATCTTATTTCTTAAAACCTCTCAAAAAAATGATCTTTTCTAATGATGCTTTTGAAAAGGTTTTCGCTCCTTTAACCTTTTATTCTGTTAAATATATGACTCTTTATTTTCTACACATGTTTTCTTTAGATAGATTAATTATTCTATGGGAGATGTTTGGCCAGTTAAATCTTATACTTACAAAAAATGGTTTTAAAGCAGAGTAACTGGAAGCCTGGGGTTTCATTAAAAGAAAAGAAACATATATCAATAAGTTACCCCTTATTTTAACCAGAAAACTTAATGTTAAACATTATTCCTTAGGGTTTCTGAGGTACAACTGTATTCAATTTTGATCAAAGTGTATATTAATTTTTCTCTACATCATTTCATTCGGTATATTTATTTCAAAGGATGCATTTGAAATTATTTTAAAAGGTTCTAAATTTTGCTTTTCTTCTGAAATAAGTAACAATTTCTTCCTGTGAGTGTAGCATTAGAATTTGATGTAATTAATTCATTTTCTTCAATTACTAAAAAAAATACTGACAAAAGACATGTGATTAGATGTTTGGTGTAAAAAAGTTCAGAGTCACTGATGATTCTGAAGAGACAATTTTCATGGACTAGAAAACATCTAGAGAAGAATTCACCATCAACTAGATACGGCATGAGTTGACATTTTAGCCAATAAAAATGTCAAATGGAGGGCGGTGCCCGTGGCTCAGTGTGTAGGGCGCCAGCCCCATATACCAAGGGGGCCAGTTCAAACCTAGCCCCGCTGATCTGCAGCGGAAAAATGGCTGGGCATTGTGGCGGACGCCTGTAGTCCCTGTTACTCTGGAGGCTGAGACAGGAGAATTGCCTAGGCCCAAGAGCTGGAGGTTGCTGTGAGCTGTGAAGCCATAGCCCTCTACCAAGGGTGACAAAGTGAGACTCTGTCTCTAAAAGAAAAGAAAAAGCCCTAATATAGAGCTAATTTATAGCTTTCATATGAAGGCTAAAACCCAATTATAGCACAAGAATACAGGGAAAAAGGAAAGGGAGGGGGGAGGATGGGTGGAGGGAGGGCAATTGGTGGGATCACACCTACGGTGCATCTTAGTAGGGTACTGGTGAAACTTATTAAATGTAGAGTGTCAATGTCTTTATATAGTGATTAAGAAAATGCTGTGAGGGCATTTTCAAGCTATCTCTCACAGTACGATCAAAATGTTTCTGATTGTATATGAAGCACATTCTGCCCTATGATTGCACCAATGTACACAATTATGATTTAATAAAATTATTTTAAAAAAAAGAAAACATGGTACAAAATCTTAGTAATCTTAGATTTGACAAAGATTTCTTTAAAAGGACACAAAAATAATAAATGTAAAAGAAAAACCCTAGAAATTGGACATTTAAATCATAACCTAACCTAATGTAAAAGGAAAAAACCCAAGAAATTGGACTTTTAAATTTTTATAAAAATTAAAAAAGTTTACTTATTTAAAAGACACTGTTACAGGCTGGGCGAGGTGGCTCACACCTGTAATCCTAGCACTCTGGGAGGCCAAGGCACATGGATTGCTTGAACTCAGGAGTTCAAGACCAACCTGAGCAAGAGCCAGCCCCCATCTCTACTAAAAGTAGAAAAACTAGCCAGGTGTCATGCTGGGCACTTGTAGTCCCAGCTACTCGGGAGGCTGAGTCAAGAGGATTGCTCAAGCCCAAGAGTTCAAGATTACCATGAGCTATGATGCCACTGCACTCTACCCAGGGTGACAAAGTGAAACTTTGCCTCAAAAAAAAAAAAATACTATTATAAAGATGAAAATGCAAACCATAGATTGGAAAAAACATTTATAAAATACATATCCAACAGAGGACTTTTATTTAGTACATACGAAGAACTCTTACATCTAAAAAGACTGACTTTGTTTTCTGTTATTATAACTGAATACCTAAGACTGGTAGAAAAAAATTATTCCTTAGCAGTTCTGGGGGCTACGCTCAAGGTCTAGAGAGTTTAGGGAAGACCTTCTTGCTGCTGGGAATTCTCCAGAGTCCTGAGGTGGCACAGAACATCAAATGACGAAGGAGCTGGGTGTCTTAGCTCAGTTCTCTCTCTTAGAAATCCTCTAATGTCCCACCCTCATGACCTCATCTAATCCTAATTACCTCCCAGGGGTCCCATCTCTCAAATACCACAGTTGGATTTCCCACCCTCTTAATTACTGTTAACAATGGGGATTAAGTTTCAATGTGAGTTTCCATAGGGTCCATACATTCAAACCATGTTGCTGACCAAACCAACTCTTAGCAAGGAGGTAGAGCAATAGGAACTCTGATACACTGATGGTGGTGGTGATGTAAAATGTATAACCACTTTGGAAATTTGGTAGTTTCTTGGTTATTCATATGTCAAAATATACAGATTATTCATTTTCAATAGGTTCTGTATGTTAGATGTCAATTATACCTCAACAAAGCCATAGAATAGTAATTTAGTTCATAAATCATATCAGTTTATGCCAACATTATTTGAAATGCAACATATTAAGATGTGAGGCATTGTTATTCTGTACTTAAGCACACTACCAAGTAACATAAATCTTATACTATTAAAACTTTCAGCTTTTTTTTTTTCTTTTTTTTTTTTGAGACAGAGCCTCAAACTGTTGCCCTGGGTAGAGTGCTATGGCATCACAGCTAACAGCAACCTCCAGGTCTTGGGCTTAAGCGATTCTCTTGCCTCAGCCTCCCAAGTAGCTGGGACTACAGGTGCCTGCCAGAACGCCCAGCTATTTTTTGGTTGTAGTTGTCATTGTTGTTTGGGAGGCCGGGGCTAGATTTGAATTCGCCAGCTCTGCTGTATGTGACTGGTGCTTTAGCCGCTTGAGCTACAGGTGCCAAGCTCAAAACTTTCAGCTTTTTAAAAGACATGTTAGGAATATTAAGGCACTATTAAAGTAGGTCCTTTTAGGCTGTAATCTAATAGTGAAAACTCTTTGCTGACACGTTAGTTTTTGGCTATTGGTTAATTAAAAAAGTGATTGGAAGGGAGAAGATAATTCAACAATTACATAACATGTTTTATGACTAAAATTTATATTGTATACATTCATTCACCAAATGTTCAGTGGAGCCAAGTTCTTTCATTTGAGTTTTGACCCCTGGTTGAAGGATTTGGTTTTTTTTTTTTTTTAATAAATCACAATTTAATTTGTATTATCTTCAGTTTCATAGTTTCCATTTCATTATTATGGATATAAAATATAAGATTTTTTAGACAAGTCTAAGAGCAGAATCTTTCTGGATTTTTTGCAATTAAAATATTTTTTACAATTGCCTCACTTACATGTAATTTGATAATACACTTTTTCAGTATTTTAAAGCATTTGACTTAGTTTCCATAGACTCAAAGCCTAACTCTTTTTGCACTCCTATTTCTCATTGTATGTAATATTTAATTAAGTTATTTAATTATAATAACTATTACAACTGGCATCAACAGATTTCAGGAAAAACAACTGACTCTTGGCTGGGCACAGCGACTCACACCTGTAATCTTAGCACTCTGGGAGGCCAAAGCCAGTGGCTTGCCTGAGCTCACAGGTTTGAGACCAGCCTGAGCCTGAGTGAGACCTCATCTCTAAAAATAGCCAGGCATTGTGGTGGCCACCTATAGTCCCGGCTACTTGGGAGACTGAGGCAAGAGGATGGCTTGAGCCTAAGAGTTTGAGACTGCTGTGAGCTGTGACGCCATGGCATTATACCAAGGGTGAGTGAGGGTGATAAAGTGAGACTCTGTCTCAAAAACAAAAACAAAAACAAAACAAAAAAAAACTGACTCTTAGTAAAATTCAAATGTAGGAATAGGAGTTCTCAGGTGTAGCCTTGACCATTCAGTCTTATGGGCATCAGTCATTATATTTTATTTTTAAATTATTGTTTAGAGAATTCATTTAAAACACTTTAATTTTATACTCTATGTATTTTACGTAAAAATGTAATGTTGAAAGAAAAAATGTAATCACAGAAAAAACAAAGGATAGCTGTAATTTTAAAGTAAAATTGTACAGGATAATAAGACAAAGAATTGTGCTAAAAAGAATGATTTCATTTATAATTGTTTGGAAATAAGTATTACTTTAGTGAAATATTAACCACATTAGCATATTAAAATGGTTATATAATCTCAGGGGAATAATAATCAGTATTGCAGACCTCATAATACCAGTTCCAAATTAATTCAGAAACAATAACTTTCATGCATCACAAAAGCAATGAGTCATTGTGAATATTTCAGTTAAGTAATAAAAACAGACATGCTTTTTATATTGTTTATCAGTTCTTCCTCGTTATAGATACTCTGTATCAATTTATGAGTATGTTTGGATATTTTC
Organism: Perodicticus potto; assembly: GCA_963574655.1. NCBI lineage: Eukaryota > Metazoa > Chordata > Mammalia > Primates > Lorisidae > Perodicticus > Perodicticus potto. The sequence goes on from CAUYRH010110424.1 coordinate 4,871, forward strand.
TACTATCACAGATTATGTACCAGTTTCATAATTTTTATCAATGGCTAAGAGGATTTTCAGAAAACATAATGATGCACTTAGACTAAAAACTTACTGTATTGCTTATGAATGCAGAAGGTAACTAATCACTCATGGAAATTTCTTGGTAGACTTCCTGTCCCCTAAGAGGTGTGAAACTGGTAAAATATGTATTTATTGGCATTTATAATTTCCATGGCTGGATTAGTGAGTAATAAAATACATACAAGTTCTGTGAATAATATTGCTCTCATTCTTAAACTTAATTATATGATTACTTATTCTAACAGTATGGAGTGTGTTCACATGAAGAGATAGAGCAAGGTAGACGAAATCCTCTTACTCATCACTAACTGGTGTTCTAGAAGACTATGCCACTCCAAACTCAAGGGAAAGTAGAAAACTTCATTAAATCGTCTTTGCAGTTTATCTAATTTCTATCTAATTGTATTCTTGATAACAACTAGATAAAAACAATATAGTAAAATTTTTGTACTTTAAGTGTATTACTTTTTTTTTTTTCCGTAGAGACAGAGTCTCACTTTATCACCCTTGGTAGAGTGCCGTGGCGTCACACAGCTCACAGCAACCTCCGACTCCAGGGCTTAGGCGATTCCCTTGCCTCAGCCTCCTGAGTAGCTGGGACTACAGGCGCCCGCCACAACGCTTGGCTATTGATGCAGTTCGGCCCGGGCTGGGTTTGAACCCGCCACCCTTGGTATATGGGGCCGGCGCCCTACTTGCTGAGCCACAGGTGCGGCCCAGTGTATTACTTTTTAAAAATAATTTATACATTATAAATATATGCCATATATAACAGAATATTCACCATTGTAACCATTTCTAAGTGTACAATTCAGTGGCATTCAGTACACTTACGATGTTGTACAACTATCATCATTATCCATTTCTAGAGTTTTTTCCATTATCTTAAAGAGAAAATAGTAACTTCTTAGTCCCTCCTTTTTCCAGCCCCTGGTAATCTCTATTATATTTTCTGTTTCTAAATTTGCCATTTTAGGTACTCATGTAAGTGGGAGGGTTAACTAAACCTATGTATAAAAGGTCTCTTAGCCATCTAATAAACTAAATACTTTGGGAGTGAAGAGGTATATGATAAAACCACTGTATCTTGTGTTTATGTACCCACTGATACACCACCTTTGCCATAAAATGAGATCCTCCTTAGAGGTAATGTCCTTTCAGTTGTTGTGCTGACAGATTAGGTGTTCTATAAGCCACCGAAAATGTCTTCTCACCCCTCAACCAAGACGGTCAACCACAAGTAATACTACAACCCAGAAGAAATGCAATGAACAGCAGTCCCATCAATATGAAAAGAATTCAGGGGTAGAGATTCCCATCTGAGATTCCCCGCTCAATTCACCTGTTTAGGCCCTGCAAAAGCCTTTTAGATCAAAAGCATTTTGGGCCACCACTCCAATCATAATGAACATTACCACTGTTAAGTATCACAGCTACTGTATAGCCTAACCCTTCACTTTCCACCTGCACCTCATTTCAATCTCCCACAATTAAGAGCTCAAGAGTTGCAATGGAGACTTATTGCTGTCTGTGAGTGATCCAGCTCCAAAATCTCATCCTAAGGGTCTGTTTTCTAGGGTCACTACTGGTACAAATTCTGTTAGTTTAGTGTCTGAGATCATGTTTCCTAGGAAATGGGCTCTGAGGTGGATATTTACGTACAAGAGATTTGTTGGGGAATGTCCTCAAAAACACACCTGTACAGGAGTGAGAAAAGCAAGGGGGGCAGAAGGAGTAGTTGAATTGTGATGCAGTAGCAATTTATTGGGCTTCAGTGGATCCCATGGAAATATCTGGAGCTGAGCTTGCTTTTTAGAGATGTCCCAAAAGGAGGGAAAGGAATTAGAATCCTTTATCCCCAAATCTACTAGTCTTTGAGTTAGATTGTGGGAGGGTCTCTAGTTTATTAGATGGTAAGAGACCTTTTATAGATAGTTTTAGGTGACCCTCCCACTTACTTGAGTACCTAGAACAGCCAAATTTATAGAGGCAGAAAATATAATAGAGATTACCAGGGACTGAGAAGTTACTGTTTTAACAGAGTTTTTCTTTAAGATGATGAAAAAGCTTTAGGCTTTTGGCTAGGGCAATGCCCTGAAAGGGATTTAGCTGTGATTTGTCAACAGCCAAAAGTCCCAGTGGCCAAGGGAATGAATGCTCTGGTTCTTGAGGGGGATCCTGCTGCTGCACCACTTAGATCCTCTGAAAGCGGAGTGGAGACAAATGCTGTGCTGCAGATACTTTATTTAAGAAGTGATCCCAAGGAACAGAGGGGTGAAAAAGGAGGAAATACAATGAGGCAAAGATTCAGTAGATTGTCGATTTGGGAAACTAGCACTCAACTCTGTGAGATCTGAGGAGCCTTAGGAAATACATCATAGAAGTTTCCAGCTGGGAGAAAAAAAGGGCAGTATTTATTAATTGTCTTCCATTGGTCAAGGGTGACTATGTGGGCTTTAAACTTCCTGAGTTTCCAGGTTTCTGATGCATGAGTGCTTAGAATGTCAAAAAAAGATTCTGTCAGATCGTATCTGCATGAATCTTGTAGACGCCTGCACGAAACACGCTGCCTAAGACCAGAGTGGATTTGAAAGGATCCATAAAAGGTATCTAGTACTTCTGGAAATATCTGAAAGAATTTCTAATTCAAATGCTTTATGATCTACAAATTTCACTTGCAGAAATTATGTGATAGGAATTTGTGCTTATAAATGCAAGTATCTACATGAATTAGATAGGCTATGGTGCCAACTGCCCACATTGAAGGCCAGGCTCTGCCACTATAAATGAGGTACCTGTGAATTATGCTACCTGTCACATAGAGCTGCCAATACTATTGGAGTTAAAACATGCAATATTCTTTGAACAGTGCCTTGCACATAGTAAGATCTCAATACATGTCATTTATTAATAGTGTTACTCTTACAAGATTATTTATTATATCTACTGTCTGTAGTTACAAAAGAAAGGAAACAACCTAAATATCCACCAATCAAATACTAGGGAAATAAATTGTACTGGGGCAGCGCCTGTGACTCAAGGAGTAGGGCGCTGGCCCCATATACCGGAGGTGGCGGGTTCAAACCCAGCCCTGGCCAAAAAGCTGCAAAAATAAAAAATAAAAAATAAATTGTAGTGTAGCCACATATAGGGAACTATCATATGTTAAGTGAAAAAAGCAAAGTGGAGAAACTGTGTCTAGTATGCTCCCATTTATGTAAAATGCATATATGGTAAGTACATATGTGATAGAGATCGTGAGTGCTTATTGGTATCTGGGTGTCCTTTCCCTCCTGCTCACACAACAAATGGCTCTCTCCAATTTAGTGGACTTCGTGATTAGCTCTGGCCAGTCGAGGGAGTCCAAAGAGTTGAGAAAAGCCCCTGTGCAACATCCCAGCCCTCTGGTCCCTGGAAGTGACATGTTGAGACGGCAGCCTCACAAAGTGATGTAGCTTAAACATGAAGTTTGAAACAAACCTTTATTGTATTCAGCCACTGAGACTTTGGGTTAAATTTGGTACTCCGAGCACATAATAGGTCTTGATTAATATAATGTGGTTCCAGGAAGGAGACACAGAAAAATTGAAAACACTGGTTGTTCTTGGAAAGAGAGCCAGAGGCTGAGTATCAGCGATTGGGGGGAAATATATTTTGCCCTTTACATCCTTTGTGTAACTTGAATTTTTAAACTGAAAGTGTGTAAAAAAAATATTTTTTTGAGACAGAGTCTTATTGCTCAGGCCAGAGTACAGTTGGTGCCATCACAGCTCACCGCAACATCAAACTCCTGGGCTCAAGTGATCCTCCTCCTTCATCCAATGGAGTAGCTGGGACTACAGGTGTGCACCACCAGACCTTGCTAATTTTTCCATATTTTTTGTAGATATGAGATCTCACTGTATTATTTATGCTGCTTTTGAATTCCCAACCTCTAGCAATTCTCCTACCTCAGCCACCCAAGTCATTAGGATTACAGGCATGAACCACCATGCCTGGCCTTAGTGTGTGAAATTTTAAAAAAATTAAACACAGTTTGAGTCTGACAGGAACCATTAATTTTCCTTAAATCTTAGGAAGATACAGCACTTATGTCTCTCAAAACAAAACAAAAAGATAAAGCAGCCTTCCTCCCCCTATAACAGTGGTTCTCAACCTGCCTAATGCCGCGTGCAACCCTTTAATACAGTTCTTCATGTTGTGGTGACCCCCAACCATAAAATTATTTTTGTTGCTACTTCATAACTGTAATTTTTTCATTACATATGAATAGGTAATTATATGATATGCAGGAGACCCCCAAAGGGGTTGTGACCCACAGGTTGAGAACCGCTGCCCTAGAAAAAGACTAATCTCACAAGTCATTTAACCTGATTATATTATTTCCTCCAAGAATGTTCAGCAACTTGAATAGAGATGCAGAAAAAGAAACTTCTGATCAAGAAGCTGGTGACGTTCTGATCAACGTCAAGCTGGTGAGGAATGGGGTGGGAGGTGTGACAGTAGATGGGAGAGAGTGATGGGGTCATTGCAATGGAGGTCTCAAAGGGGTGGAAGAGTTTTTGCAGTGGTGAAAATCTTCCAGAAAGTAATCTGGAAGAATAATTGCTGGTGATCAGGGAGTAGAATACTTGAAGAAAAGAATTAGTAGTATGACAGGGTTCAGAAACTGGCATCTGAGTTAGGGTAAAGTAAAAAATAGTATGATCCCGCTATTTTAATACAAGTACTATAAGATTTCATTTGTTTTATATCTCATACTAATAGTATTCTGAGTGATTACAATACCCATGTCATATTTCATAACATAACTGATGACAAGGAAGGAAGTCTTTATTATTTTACTTCCAGGAGCTTTTGCAAAGGAGTTTCTGACTGTTTCTACAAATTTCATTGGCAAAGGATGGTGTGACATATTGCCAATCAATGGTGACCCAGCTGAATATTTGCAGTCCAGCTATGACAAAAAAGGATGGCAGTTACACTATAACAATGAATAATGGAGACGATAAAAGATAACCTTGACAGATAAGTCAGTTAAGAGGGAAATTGGAAAGTATTTAAAGATCTTGATTCAGATCAATAGACCATTCTATAGGATTACATCTAAAATAATAAACCATATTTAAATAGATTATTTCCTTGTGCCACAGAAAAATTTTCTTGGTGACTAAAAATCTGTGGCATTTTGGAAAATGGTTGAAGGGTTTTGTTAACAAGAAATAATAGAACCTTCTTAATAACACTAGCAAATATTGTGGGAAAAATTAATCAGAGCAGTTATTTGGCACCCACATGATACCTAGGCCTAGACAATGGGATAGAGGCTATTTGAGGAACTACGTGATACCTGATCTTAGGTTACTTTGGGTTCCTTTGGGGAGATGTGGAATAATGGAATATTTCTCATAAAAATCATTGGAATAAAACAAGATAGTAATTATTGAAGAATTACAAAGTAAATAATGTGGTTTAAAAATTCAGAGAAAGGTGAGCCCAGGAGATTTGAAATATATGGTGAAATCTCAGTGGAAGTCGTCCCACTGTATTTGAAATGAGAAAAGACTTGTAATAGAATCTGGTGCTACTGTTTACTAGCTTTATGACCTTGAAATTTAAATTGCCTCAACTTCATAATTTTTAAAGTAAGAATAATAGCTTCCTTGCAGTGTTGTAAAGAGCATGCAGGCCATTTGCTACTTCAGATGCATTTCTTGCCTTTTCTGTGTCACAGTGGTGGTGGTGAGCATCTGTATTTGCAGGTACTGTGGACTTAATTATAGTCCTCTCCAAATTCTTATGTTGAAACCCTAAGCTCTAAAGTGACTCTGTGTGAAGATAGGGTCTTTAGAAGGTAATTCAGGTTAAATGAGGTCATTAAGGTAAGACCCTAATCAAATAGGGCTGTGGCCTTGTAAGAAAAGAGAGGCCAGCAGGGCATAGTGGCTGATGCCAATAATCCTAGCACTCTGGGAGGCTAAGCTGAGGCAGGTGGATTGTTTGAGCTCAGGAGTTCAAGACCAGCCTGAGCAAGAGCAAGACCCTCTCTCTACTAAAAATAGAAAAATTAGCTGGGTGAGGCAGCAGGTGCCTATAATCTCAGAGCTATTGGGAGCTGAGGCAGAATGATTGGATTGCTTGAGCCAGCTATCTGCAAACCTGGAAGAGTGCCTTCACCAGAAGCAAGGCTGACACCTTGATGTTGGACTTGGCAGCAGTTAAGACACCCAGGCCAGACCGTGACCAGTATTTTGTTGTGGCAGCATGAGCTAAGATACTGGGTTCCCGTGTTAGGCCAATGGCAAGTAGAGAGGAGACTAGAAAGTGTGAAGAAGGAAAAAGGCAGAAAATTTCTTTCCTTCTCTCTGCCTCAGCAGCATTTCTGGTAGCAATCATACCACTTTTTTTGACCTTGCCTTCCTCTCTTTAGGCTGACTGTGATTCTCAAGATAATCCTGGTCCTGAGTTCTAGTACCACCATGTCCTCATTTTGTCCTTTGATCCTAGGGATGCCAGTAGTGTCCTGCTGCTACTAAACTCTAGGTGCCCTCCAGTTTAACTTTTGGCCTTTCCTTCTCCTTTGCTAAATTTCCTCTGTAAATAAGTATGTATGTTTTCTGTTGTCTAGCTGAATTTTGACCAAGCCAAAGAGCAAATTTAAAAATGGAATATTGTGAAGCTATAATGTGCTGTACAAGTAATATCTATCCATACACAGAGATCACATTACATGTATTTATCTTTGCCTGACTGCCCATGAGGCCTGCATAATCATGCTTGTGATCTGTCTTCTCTGATTTAATTGATTATTCCAGAGGACCCACAGAGAGCCCCTCACAGGTCACCTTGCTGATCCAAACACAATCCTTCTCTCATTGAACCAGGAGATGCAAAGGGACATTTTAGCTGGTGGTGTTCGCTGGAGCTCAGAAGCTAAGCTATGAAGTCATAGCTGATGACCATGTCCTGCTAAGTAGAGGAATCTAGTTGAGAGAGAAAGAGAGAGGACCACAGACCAGTTCACATGGCTCCTTAGAAGTAGAGAAGGTAGCCTTGGTTTCAGATAGCTTTCTGTTCCTCAGAACCAGTTTTGCACAAGGCCTGGTGTTCCTACTCTCTCATTTGGGGCCTTGCTCGATTGGGTACCTGTGTTTTTGACCCCTGACCCATATAAACACACCTGAATTTGAGCTGCCCTTAAAATATTTAGCTTGTGAGTGGGCAAGGAAAGTTATGTGGAATTGTGTTTGGGATGAACAAGAGCAAAGGTTTATGAATGATAGTGATAAAACTCTAGAATAGCTTTGATGGCTCTGTTTATTTTAATTAACCTCAAGTTAGTTGAAGATGCCTTCAGCATTTAGGCAAGATTGTGTTCAAGTTAAACATAGTTACATAATAGTTTTATAGCCTTACTCTGTAGGTATAGTTAGCTAATAATGTTGGTGTTCCCTGAAGCTGGCTTTAAAATAACATAATTATAAAACAGAGCAATAGTGATTGTTTCATTAAAATGTATTAAAAACTAAATTTATAAGCAGTACCTTTCCTCTATGCCCTGAAGGTCATGCCACTAAGTTTCTGCAAACTTGGGTCAGGAAGAAAATATAGTGAGGATTCCTCTCTGGAAACTGGTCAATTTGAAATTTCCTGATTATAAACTTTTGAAACTCTCTCAGAGCACTAATAAATTACAATTACCCCACACAACACAGTGTTTTGTGTCCTAGTTTGTCTTGTTATTAGGTATTTTGCAGTCATTCATTCTCTACCCTGAAGAATTTTGCTACTAACACTGTTCCTTGATATCTATACTGCATTTTGTTATTTCAGTGTGAAATAGAGCAGAGAAAGGACTTGGAGGGAAATAGAAAATGTACCGTCAGAGGAAAGTCTCAAAGTTTTAGTATATATTGGTCAGCTTCACCAGTATCTGAAATTTGTCTGGAAGGTGTTGCTTCTTTACAAATAAAAATTTCCAGACACAATATTTGTATACCATTGGGTTTTAGCTGATTATACAAATCTATTGTCAAAAGACAACACATGTCTTAATGAACTTTTTGATCACAGGCATGTATTTTTTAATATATTTAATTCTGATCATATAGAGTCATGTATTTTTTAATATATTTAATCTGAGCTGGCATTGACTTGACATATCATATAGTTCACTACAAATATTAGATTATATTCATGATATTTACTAATTATTGGTATGTTATGAATATTTGACTGCTATTGTAATATGATTAAATATTCAAACTGAAGTATAGAATCTTATTTTTTATATGTTGTGAGAAACAATCAGTTGTCATTATTAGAAACAACAGTCATTCCAGGTTTCTAGACCTATTTCTCTCTTTTACAGAATCATACTTCTACGAATGGTCATTTGTTGAAGCAACTTTTATGAAACTTGATCTTCATAAATTAATGTATTAATAATTCAACTTTCTACTGAATGTTTAAATAATATGATGTAAAATTTGTACCAGAAACGTTTTCTAAAAGCTCAGCTGTTTTGTATATGTTATAGTTATATGTTTTAAAACAAAATAATTTTTAAAAATCAGTCCTCTTGGACCCTGTCACCATAATAGGAGCTGTCCTAATAGTTATTGCTTTGCATTTATTGTTGTCAGGATCTGTCTTTTAAGTTGTCACTCTAGCAAGGTTATTTTCATTCCATTGGGTCCCCTGAGCATTCTGTATTTTGGGAGCTGACTCTTCTTTCAACTAGAAGTATGTAAGTCCCTATAGCAGCTGTTGGACTCTGAAGACCTTCTGGTCAACTATGTTTTATTCCTCTGTTCTGGCTGCCTGGCATCTCTGGCCTGCCTTGATTTGCAGCACCTGTGTCCCCTTGGTTCCTGCCGAACTCCATACCACATCTGAAGGCCAAGTCTCTAAATCGGTCAAGACAAAGCCAGTGAGGCAGAGTCTGCTCATTCCTTCTTCTTCTTTTCCCCACCCCTAGCTGCCCTACTCCACAGCATGTTCTATTTTGCTCATATTCCAGTTCTTTGCATCCCTGGAACCCATTCCTATCCTCTACACCTCAGCATTTTGATTTCCTGCTTTTCCTAATGCCCACACCCAATTGTGGGCAAGAGGGGGGGTCTCACTCCTTCTCAGGCTGGTCTCATTCTTTGCATTCCCCCATTCTTTGCTTTGGCTCACACCCAATTGTGTCTTTTGAATGTTAGTCTTAACTTACCATCTTGGACATGAGTTTTTGATTCAAGCCCTAGCTTTGTTTCTTTCATCAACAACAGACCTGTATGTTGATTCCAGTTTCTCCTTGTGACTATGGTGTTGGCCTTCTGTCTCAGGCAAAGCCTTTCCTGACCGGTTCAGTTCCCCCTTCTTCAGTTCCCTTCTACTTCACTGCTGTTCGATCAGGAAGGTGGAACATCCAGGATTCCTCCATGTTCTCTGTACCTGATGGCTTTCTGCTTTTCTTCTTTGCTGACTAGTATTGCCTCTTGGCCTTTGCTTCTCTCCAATTGCTCTTTGAGCCCCTCAGGTACCAAAAATAACAACAGGAGCCCCTCAGGTACCAAAAATAACAACAGGAGTTTGACAGCTTTTGACTACTTGTCCAACTGGTGAATTACAGCTTTCTCCAGATTTTCAGGTTCTATAATCCATCAATGCCTAAAGTTCTAGCATGACCAAATATAATAAGCCATCAAAAATAGGCTTGAGTACAATGACTCACAGCCATAATCCTAGCACTCTGGGAGGCCAAGGCAAGAAGATAGCTTGAGCTCAGGAATTTGAGACCAGCCTGAGCAAGATCAAGACTCTGTCTCTACTAAAAATAGAAAAATTGGCCAGGCATGTGGCTCATGCCTATAATCCCAACAGACTGGGAGGCTAAGGTGGGTAGATTGCTTGAGTTCAGGAGTTCAAGACCAGCCTGAGCAAGAATGAGACCCCATCTCTACTAAAAATGAAAAACTGAGGCAAGAGGATTGCTGAGCCCAAGAGTTTGAAGTTGCTATGACACCAGGGCACTCTACCAAGGGCAACAAAGTGAGACTTTGTCTCAACAATAATAATAATAAATAAAATAAAAAGTAGTAAATAAAAATAGAAAAATTAACTGGGTATTGTGGCAGGTGCCTGTAGTCCCAGTTACTTGGGAGGCGGAGGCAAGAGGATCACTTGAACCCAGGAGTTGGAGGTTGCTATGAGCTAGGTTGATGCCATGGCATCAGAGTGAAAATTCTGTCTCAAAAAAAAAAAAAAAGAAAAAGAAAGAAAAGAAAAGAAACAGTAGGAAAAAATGCCATGAACACTTATCAAAGTTTTCAGTAATATATATAAAAAAGAATGACATCTGCACATGAATTCCTAAATTATTTTTTAAGACTCAACAATGTATTAGGAATCCAGCAACAAAAAGTCTGAATTAATAAGTATTGTGTCTAATTTCATCTTAAACCTTATATTATGAATAAAATGTAAAAATTATCTGCTTCTGGGAGAAGCCTTTCTTTAAGACTACTCTTATGGCAGGGTGGCTCACACTTGTAATCCTAGCACTTTGGGAAGCCGAGGCATTGCCTGAGCTCACTGGCATGAGACCAGCCTGAGAAGGAGTGAGACCCCCATCTCTAAAAAGAAAAATAAATAGCTGGGCATTGTGGTGGGCACCTGTAGTCCCAGTTACTCAGGAGGCTGAGGCAAGAGGATCACTTGAGCCCAAGAGTTTGGGGTTGCTGTGAGCTATGATGTCACGGTACTTAACAAGGGCGACAAATTAAGACTCTGTCTCAACAACAAAAAAAAGTAGAATTTTAGAGGATTAGTATCTTCAATTCTTGTTTTTAAAAGACTACATCTATCCTAATGTCCCTGTAGCACCTGTCTGGCATAGGGGCAGTCTTATCAGAGGGCAACTTCTTGTTTAATTGAAACAAGAGTTTCAGTTTTGCAAAATGAGGAGTGCTGTAGATGGATGATGGTAATGGTTGTATAATAATGTGAATGTGCTTAATGTCACCGAACTGTACACAAAGCATGTGGTATGCTGTTTTCTTAGGAATTCACTAAAAAATATGGAAAGGTGGTCCACTAAAGCCTCCTTTTATTTTGGTAAGCTTAATAATTTTGTCTCATAGCTCACCCTAGCAAGTCAAAATGATGATTGTAAAAATAATCAAATTATATGTTCAAACTTTGCTTATAAAGTAAAGAAAAATAACCTTGGATATATATGAAAATATTTAGCTACTTTTGTAGTGTAACAAGAATGAATTTCTCAGACATACCCTGATGTTTTCAACAAGCTCATTAAAAGACAAAGCTTTGAGCTACCTTTTCTTAGTTAATAGTCCATTAAATTCAGTGACAGTTTATCTAAATGTATTAATTTCAGCATGGCTACCCTTTTAATTATCAAAACTGTTTAAAATGCTTTAAAATAATACACAGAGAACATACACATACAAATTAATGCATATATAATTTATTAAAATAGATTTGACATAAAAAAATAAAATAAAATAAATAGGTTTGGCACCTGTACCTCAGCTGCTAGGGTGCCGGCCATATACACCGGGTTGGTGGGTTCGAACCCAGCCCAAGCCTGCCAAACAACAAAGACAACAACAAAAACATAGCTGGGTATTATGGTAGGCACCTGTAATCCCAGCTACTTGGGAGGCTGAGGCAAGAGAATTGCTTAAGTCCAAGAGTTGGAGGTTGCTGTGAGCTATGATGCTATGGCACTCTACGGAGGGCAACATAATAAGACTCTGTCTCAGTAAAAAAAAAAAAATAATATTTAAGATGATAAATTTTGTTATGTGTATTTTATCACATTTAAAAATAATTTTTAAAAAACCAGAATTTAAATTTTCTGCATTAAAACCTGAATGATTTACCAGATGACAGCAAGGACTCCTGGGAAGGACTGTACCAATTGTTCAGAATGAATCTCCCAACGGGTCTTTGCATTTGATCTCATGAGTGACATTTCACACCTCACCCAGTAGAGGATGCCAGATTAAGGGTGTAGTGCGGCCCATCTTTTTGATTACGAAGGGGTGTTTCTTCCTAATCTAAGGGACTAATGGAATTTGGAGAATTCGTAACACTTTAGTGGTGGATGCGTGACATTTTGCATTCATCGAAAAACCTGCTTAAAAAAAAAAACAAACTCATAAATGCACTTCACCAAGACTGACCTCTAATGCAAATTATAGACTTTAGTTGTTAATAATGTATCAGTATTTGTTTATCAATTATAGCAAATTGTAGCAAATATACCACACTGAGGCAAGATGTTAATAATAGGATAAACCCTGTGCAAAGGGATATAAAGGGACACTCCATACTTAACTATTTTTCTGTAAACCTAAAACTATTCTAAAAAATAAAGTCAATTAATTAAAAGAAAAAAGAATTTAGAGAATTCAGTCTTAACAGTCTTGCATCTCTGTAGAGTTATTTTTCTTTTAGGTCCTTCTTTGGTGGGTGATACCTACTGGGAACTCTGTTAGGGGTGGGACCAGATGTCAAGTCCCTGTATTCCCAGGTTCTTGGTTCCCAGTCCTGAGGAATGGTTGCTGGGACTGAGTCATAACATAAATGAGCAGAGCAAGCAGGTGCAAGCAGGCAGAGTGCCAAAGTTTAAACAAGAGCTGCTTCTGCTCTGCCAAAATGTTAGAGCAGTGTGGTGCGGTGACAGTTCAAGGTAGTTGCCAAAATAATTGAAGAGCATAAGAGCAAGTAAAGTTTTAGCAAGAAAGGCAAAGTTTATTTTAACAACGTGCCCTGCCCTATGGACTGCAGGCATCAGGGAGAGTGCAGTGCTGGATTCTACACACAACTTTTGAGGGGTGTCAGGTGATTCTTGGAAATTCCCAGGGTCTTGATTGACTTTGTTCCCACAACATGTTCCTATAACAATTCCTATCTATCTAACCCTTTCAGAAAGTCCCTGGGCAATAATTAATCAGTGCCCCCCAAACAACCCACCTGCAAGGCCCCACACCTGCAAGACCTTGATTAGCAATTAGCTTAGCAAGTATGTATATCTCCTACTGAATCTGCTTCACTAGTTGAACCCTGACTGATACGCCCACAGTAGCCCAGGTCAGCCTGACCCAAGCCAGACCAAAATAGCCTAACTGCATCTGCCGTCCACTCTGCTGATGTCTAACTGCCTAGCCTAACAAGTCTGCCCAGTAATTCACAGGGATGACTGGTGCCCCGTGCCACCTCTGCCAAATCTCCCTCTGTGATGGCTTGTGGAGTACCTGCTTACCTAGGTTAAACTAGTAGAAAGAATTTCCTTTCTAGTGTGGTACTAGATAGAGATATTTTCTTGCGAGAGCTGGAAAATGAGGGGAAGCAACCGCCGTTGTGTAGCACATACAAACGTCTCACTTACTCAAATCTAGGTGCTGCCGTGAAGGGCTTTTGCAAGGATAAAATCTCTAATCAGTTGACTTTAAGGAAATTATCCTGGATTGGTGTGACCTAACAAGTTGGAAGTCCTTAAAAGAGGGCATAGAGCTTCTTTGGGGACAGAGGGAGGAAAAGGAAGGAAGTGGAGAGAAGGAGAGGGTGAGATAGGGTGGGAGAGGGAGTGTGAGCATGCTGGTACCTCTGGGTTCTGGCCTGCTTTTAATCTCCCCTTCTGGAACATCTGGGGACAGCAAACTCCTGCCTGTGCCTGTTTATGATCTTTTCTTAACTGCTTGGCCTACAGACTGGATTTGCTTGGCCAGCCCGGTAATTGTATACATATGCAGGAGATATGTATGTATATCTCCTACTAAATCTGCTTCATTGGTTGAACCGTGACTGATACTCCCTGCAAGATGATCAGGAAATGGGGTGGGCATGGTGGCTCACTCATAAAATCCCAGCACATTGTGCTGTAATTGGGCTATAGCTTTCATATGAAAGCTATTTGGTGGGTCCACACTTATGGTGCATCTTAGAAGGGTACAGGTGAAACTTACTAAATGTAGAATATAAATATAAATGTCTGCACACAATAACGAAGAAAATGCCATGAAAGTTATGTCAACCAGTTTGATGAAAATATTTCAAACTGTATATAAAACTAGCACATTGTACCCCATGATTGCATGTATGTACACAACCATGATTTAATTTAAAAAAGTGTAAACTGTTAAAAAACCAAGTAAAAAAATGCCAGGAGTTGGACACCAGCTTGGGCAACATAGCAAGACCCTCAACTCTACAAAAGAAAAAAAGATCAGCTGGGCATAGTCACAGATGCCAGTAGTTTGAGCTACTTGGGAGTCTGAGGCAGGAGGATCGCTTGAGCCTGGGAGTTTGAGGTTACAGTGAGCTATGATCTTTGATCATGCCACTGCTTGCCACTCACCAGCCTGGGTGATGGAGTGAAAAAAGAAAAAAAAAAGGGGGGGGGAGGGAGCAAGATGGCGGCCGAGTAACAGCTTCCTTGCGGCTGGGCGCGGTGAGACTGGGGTAAGAGGACTTCAGGCATCTCTGGCAGGTGGGATCTGCCCAGAAACTTCCCTTTGGGGACACAGGGAGACAGCGTGAGGCTTCTGGACACCCTGCGGAAGGCAAAAGCGGCGGAGATTGGGATCATCTTGAATTACCTGGGTGCAGCTTAAATCCATTGGCGTATCCTTTTAAGAGACAGAAGAAAAGACTCAGAGAAGGCCATATGAAAACAGAGGCAGAGATTGGAGTTAGGTGGCCACGAGCCGTGGAAAGACTGACGCCATCAGAGCCGAAAGAGATGGGGGAGGTTCTCCTGTAGAGCCTCCCAGGGAGTGTGGGCCTGCTGACACCTTGGTCAGATTTCGGACGTCCAGAACTGTGAAAGTATACATTTCTGTTGCAAGTCACCCGGTTTGTACTTCATTTGCTATTATGGTCACAGGAAACTAATACACCGGGACAGAGAAAACTCACCTCTTACATCAGCCCATGAAAAACATGCTTCTGAGAATCCTGGAATTATGGACCAGGAGGGACACCAGAGCCGAGTCACCTGAGATTGCTGACTGCTGTTTCTAGGCCCCTCCCAGGTGCTTCCCTGAGCATTTGCCTTCAAACTGGCCTGACTTTGTTCTCTCAGGAAAGAAAACTAGCACTGCATGCCACTCATTCGCTCCAGCCTCTTACTCGTTTATTTAGTCAATGAAACATCTATTAAACAGCGACTGTGTGTTGAAAAAAAGAAAAAAAAAAAAGGTCAGGCAACAGTTAACAGCCCTTTCCTAAGTAGTTCCTACAGTTCCTGCCTTACTAACCATCCCCAGAAGGACACAGGTTGTATGATGATGGAGATAAAGTCACTCCTCCAGAATAAAATGGTGTGGGAGAACCAGGGGCTGTGACTTTACAACTTTCCTTCCCTTTGTACCACTAGGGGCCAGAGGCCTTCAGATGAAGAGTAATCCCACAAATACTACCTTTTTGCCAAGCCTTTGTCCCTTTATCTCTGTCTTCCTACTCAAATCCTTGGTTCTCTTTTCACAACCCTCTCTTTTAAGACCCCTGTGCTATGTTTGTTATTCCTCCCCACAGGAGGGAACAGTTCAGATTCTTCCATCACTTACTTTGTGATACAAATTCAGATTTCAGCTGGATGCAGATACTAGCTCTGTTCTCTACCCAGGCTGTCACTGTGAAGCAGATAAAATGGAATCTGCTTGTCTGAATGGAGAAAACAGACAGTCTCTGATTCTATTTGAGGTTCCTCACCTGTGAGAACGGTGGGTGCCTTTCCTCATTTGTTACCTGAGAAGCGAACAGGTCTCACCTAGAAAGCACTCACAGTAGCCTGGACTCATAAAACTATAGCACATTTCTCTGTTCGCAGACTCTCTCTGACCCTGTTTATACTACAAAGCCCGCCCCAAAGAGTAGCTCTGAGACTTTCAGAAAGCTTGGTACAAATTCTAGTTAGAGTCTTCTGATGCCCGCATAACTCCTTGAGTTGGAAGGTGGTTGGAAATTTTAGTTTATTTTATCCTATCACTTCTACCTGGATTGATGGAGATCTGAGCCAGATTCTGGAGATCTGAGCCAGAAGTTTCCTAAACTCTTGGAATTTGTCTCTTATGTGAATCTATAGGTAGACTCTGGCTGCCCTCCACCCTCTGGCTCATTTTAGGATCAGAATAGTAGGGTGTAGGGCCAAGCCTGTTGTTTCCCCATTATCATCTAAGTAATAGGCTAAATGAGGCACCAGCTCAAAATGGCTGCATTTTCCCCTTATGCAAAAAAGGGTACTAGCTTAGCCTGCATTTATAGAAAATGCACGCCTTAACTTCAACTCCTCTTCTCATCTGTGCATACTCCTTATCCAGGCTTGTCCCAGAAGAAGCCAACATAAGGACTTAGGCCAGGTTAGGAAGTGTGTCAGCTGCCTGGTAGACAGCAGGTCAGTGGTGCTCACCTACGTCCCTGGAGTTTTCAGTCTCCAGACTTCCACTTGCCAGTGTCTGCATTTCTGCCTGAGAGATCGGCCACCTACTCCCCAACCTCAACTGTGGAAAACCCCGTTGCCCAATTAGGAGTTAACATTCTGCCTTCTCACTCCAGGAGCCCTCAATTGTTGACACATATACAATTCATGTATTTTATGTATAAATACTCCTAACTCCCTCACCACACAGCTGGAGTGAGACATGTTTTACAAGGTTTCCAAGGGTTTCTTCCTGGGAAACAGGGCAGCAGCTCCCTCTCTGGGGTTCACCTGAGTCCTCTTACTAGCCGCTTTCCAGTCCTTCGTTGTTTTGGTTCCTTACTTCTTTAGCAGTGTTGTCTTTGCTTCTCAGGGAAACTACTTGTGCTCAAATCCTCATCTCCAGTCTGCTTCTAGGAAATTTCCAGTGATGTTGTAAAATACGGTTTGTTTCTTGAGTCTGTTCTGAGTTCCTAGAGCTGCAGCCATGGTACCTGCCTCCCCAACTGAATGGTTGGAGGGCCACATCTGCTTAGGTGGGGGTGTTGTATAATGAGACCAGAAAACTCAGGCAGCCTTCTTGTAGGGCTCCATGTTGCATGTGAAGCCACCCATCTCTGCCTTTTCTCTTCTACATGATAAAATCAATGCCACCTCTTCAGCTTTCCTCCATAACACTGGGATCTGGAATGTGAGTTTTACAGCTGCACTATGAAGCCTAAAGATGGACATGGATTTTCTTCCAGAGATTCCTGGTGTGTTAAATTGAGGTGGGTGTGGAGTAGATGGTGGGAGCAAAGAACAAATGTGAGGTAAAGCGAAGCCAAAGAGTAGAAGATAATTGCTGAAAGAGGAAACATGGGCCCTAACCTTCCCTTTCATTGAATACTTGTGCTGGTTATACAATGTGTGACGGGTCAACTTGGGTTAAAGGCACAGTTGGAAATGAACTTTACTTTTTTTATTTTTGTAGAGACAGAGTCTTACTTTATTGCTTTTGGTAGAGTGCCATGGCATCACACAAGCTCACAGCAACCTCCAACTCCTGGGCTTAGGCGATTCTCTTGCCTCAGCCTCCTGGTAGCTGGGACTACAGGCACCTGCCACAATGCCTGGCTATGGAGATGAACTTTAAATTACCTTGATTTTCTTTTTTTTTTTTTTTTTTTTTTGAGACAGAGCCTCGAGCTGTCGCCCTGGGTAAAGTGCCGTGGCATCACAGCTCACAGCAACCTCCAATTCCTGGGCTCAAGCAAATCTCTTGCCTCCGCCTCCCAAGTAGCTGGGACTACAGGCGTCCTCCACAACGCCCGGCCATTTTTAGGTTGCAGCCGTCATTGTTGTTTGGCGGGCCCGGGCTGGATTCGAACCCGCCAGCTCAGGTGTACGTGGCTGGCGCCTTAGCCCGTTGAGCCACAGG
>CAUYRH010110426.1:0-43399 GCA_963574655.1 Perodicticus potto
GTTTTCACATAGTAAATGAGAAAATCTCATGAATGTTATGTCAATCAGGTTGATAAACATATCTCAGATTGTATGTGAAACCCGCACACTGTACCCCATGATTGAATTATTGTACACAGCTATGATTCAATAAAAAAAAAAGAAAGAAATTTTCAAAATAAATTAAAAAAAAAATAAACTAGAAAAGTAAAGAAAGAAAAGAGAAAAAAAAGGAAAAGAAGGAAAAAAGAAAAATCTAGAGGAAAAATGTTGAAATTAAGGAAACAAAACCCAAAAAATAGAAACCCCAAAACCAAAAAACCGAAACAGTATATATATCTTGCTGAATATTGTCCGGGCAACAGGTGATCTTCTGAGGTATGAGATGTTAATCACAATGCTGGTACAGCTGTACGAGATGGAGACTGGAGGCCTCTGCTGATTTCTCAGACCCCACAAGCTTGGGAGCCCAAATGTCTTAAATACACACTGCAGACCAGTGGTTCTCAACCTTCCTAATGCCATGAGCCTTTAATACAGTTCCTCATGTTCTGGTGACCCCCAACCATAAAATTATTTTCGTTGCTACTTCATAACTGTAATTTTGCTACTATGGTGAATCGTAATGTCAATATCTGATATGCAGGATGTATTTTCATTGGTCGGACCCACAGTTTGAGAACCTCTCCTCCACACTGCGAACCTTGGCTAAGCAGAAGCTTTCCAAGGAAAGCACTTATTCCTGGGATCTCTCCTGACATGGCTGCGGACTTATCCAGTGTGCCAAAACTGTCTCCCTCTATGCCCCTGAGGGCCACAGCTGTTAATCTGCCAAACACTTAGATCTCCACTCTTCCCCAGCGTCTCAGTCCCCGCCTTTGGGCAGCTCAGTCACTAGATTACTCGCCCAAGGTCTCTCAGCTGACCCTGGTGCTGCGACTTGTAGGGGGCAGCCCACAGCTGAACGATATTAGCTCCTTTCCGGCTCAGCAGCTCAGTCCGGGAGCCCCAGACAACACCCAAAGTCATCCACACACCGGCCCAAGATCTCCCAAGGCAGTTCAATCGAGTATCCAAGTTCAAAAAACCCAAAACAGCCCGTAGGTAAGGCTATTCCTGTTTGCAGTCTCGCTGTTGCTATGGTTACGGCTGCGGGCAGCCTCTGACCAAACAAACACACCTACCACTTGCCAGTTCTCCACAGCTTTGTCCTCCTTGTGGGGTCCAAAGGTCTCTCGTTGACTTCCTGTGTCACCAAAGGGAAGTTCCTGGGAAGATCCCACCAGCCAGAGATGCCTGGAGTCTTCTTTCCTTAATCTCACTGCACCCTGTTGCACAGAAGCTGTTACTCAGGCACCATCTTGGTTTCACCTTCCTCCCTTTTATTTTAATTTTTTGAGAAGAGTCTCTTTTTGTCTACCTCAGTAGAGTGCCATGGCATCATATCTCACAGCAACCTCAAACTCCTTGGCTCAAGCAATCCTCTTGTCTCAGCCTCCCAAGTAGCTGGGACTGCAGGTGCCCACCACAACGCCCAGCTATTTTTAGTAGAGACAGAGTCTTGCTTTTGCTCAGACTGGTCTCAAACTCCTAAACTCAGGCAATCCACGCACCTCTGCCTCTCAAAAGAGTGCTAGGATTACAGGCATGGGCCACCATGCCCAGTCTGTCCAATTTTAGTATATGTGCTGCTGATGTGAGTGCCCTATGGACTATTTGATTCATACACTCGTACCAACTTCTGAGGGCTTCGCCAACAGAGTGGGTTATCAACCTTTTTTTCCAACTACGTGTTCCTGTACTTGACTTACTCTTTGATTGGATGGGTTGTTGATCTTGTTGATGTGTAAGAGCCCTTTACATAGTGGGGAGATTAGCTCTAAGTTTGTGATAGTATCTTCAAATATTTTTCTCAATTTATCATTTTCTTTGGTCTTTGAGATTCTTACTTACATCATACAGAAATTATATGTTATATAGTGCATTTTTTCTAATCTTTCTTTTATGGTTTCTGGATTTTAAGTCATAGAAACCATCCTCCACTAACCCTCTTCCACCCACACACATAAAGGAGTTGACCTATATTATCTTGCAGAATTTCTGTGCTATTACATTTTTTACATTTAAATATTTGCTCCATTTGAAGTTTATTCTGATGCTCTATTAAAGTATGGATTCAACTTTATTTTTTTCCAGGTAGCTGCCCAGTTGCTCTAACCATTTAGTCAAGAAGCCCACTTTCCCCCAGTAAAATGCTACGATTGTAAAGTAAACATTTTGTAAATGAAAAGTGGCCACTATTCCCTCGTCAAACAAGAAAACCATGGGTCAACAGTTTTAGAAAGAATGTTTAGTCCTTTTTAGGTTAAGACATCTTTTCACTTTCTCCTCTAAGGGTAATATTTACTCATGAGTGAATGAATGAAATTAACTGAACCCACCTGTTTGTTACTGGCAGGGGAACGGTAAAATTTTACATCTTGGCACAAATGCCTAGATTTATCTTAAGACAATGTCTCCTTTGTCTCAAAGTATTTATTACTTTATCACAATGCCTGAAGCTGGATAGAAGCATTTCTTGTTACTGAAGGATCATGCCTTTTGTGACCCTTTAGAACAGGAGCTCTCAAAGTGTGGGCCTCAGACCAGCAGCAGGAGCATCTTTGGGAAACTTGTCAGAAATGCAGATTGCCATCCTTGAGGTGTAGAATGGGAGCCCTGTGTGGATGGGCCCAGCAATTTGAATTTAATAGACTTTCCAGGTGATTCTGAGCATGCTCAAGTTTGAGACCACGTGACTTTAGGAGCCATGTTTAATTTTAATAATGGCAAATTGTAAACCTGTAGCCCTACCTTGTGGTAGTCCTTATCTTCTTGACATGTGAAAATGTAAAGACGAGCGGGAAGTGACATTATCTGTCCTTTGACACTGGTATTCTCAGAGTAGGAAACTTTTCTGGGTTTTTTCCAGAAGTCACAAAGATGCCTCACTATTGCTTTGGATTAGTACATCATATATCCAAAATATTGCCACTGGGTCAGTGCTTCCCTTTGTCATGTAATTAAAAAAACCCAGCAAAACTGGTTTCTATAATTTGCTGGGAAGTTTTGTAGTATTAGAAGACTTGTCTTACCCCCTACAAAAGCATCATTGTTTCCTCTCATTCCTTGCCCTTCTGCCTTTAAAAATAATTTGATACCAGAATAGAATACTTCTGATGACTGTTAGCCACACCATAATGGTAATTATATTTGACAGGTTAAAGCAGAGTTCCCATAAACAGCAGTACCCTCTGAGCCTAATTGCCAACTAGGGTTCGGCTTAACCAGTGGTTCTAAAACTCTTCCAGACATTAGAATGCACTGAATAGCTTTTTAAAATCCTGCTACCTAGACCACACCCATATAACTAACTGCATATCTCAGGGATGGGGTTGCCCAGGGACCAGGATTTTTTGAAAAAATTGTCCAGTTGATTCCAAGGTATATCCATGTTTGAGAAGCAGGAACTTGTACGTTCTTTTTAAAGTAAATTTGGTTATCATAATAGGGCCCACAAGAGAGACCAAATATCAGATGATCCTGAATGCTAGTAAAATTAGAATAAGAAATTTGTAGTTTAAATAGAAAGTTGCTTGCAACTTAAATCAACTCCTTTTTAAATGACTTTCTCATGTTATAAAGAACCCATGTTGTAGTAAGCATTTCTCTCTCCATCCTGTGTATTTCATTGTAATAGTCTTGCTGATTGATTTTTGTTGGCTGCAATCAAAGCGATAAAATGCCATTGGACGCCTATGCTGGGGAAGTTAGTCCTGGACTTCCCTATTTGGCTCCATTTTGATGCATTTAGCAGATTGATTCCAACCCTCCTTGGAGACTCTGACCTACTACAGAAGCTTCTGCTGTCTTTGAGAGCTCCTGGGAAAGCTATATTCCTTTTTAGATCTTTCCTACCTTTTGACCCTTCAGATATTGCCTTATCTACAGCAGCAGTTGACAATCCTTCATAGAAGCTGATGGTTTTATTTATTGACTATGCTGCACAATTTTTCCTGTAGCGAGTCATAGTTGGCTGAAAAGGGAGATGAGGATTAAGAGCAAAACTTTCTAAACATCCTGCTTTCCCTGAAGACAGGCCTTGCTCACAATAAAGTAAGCATTCTTTTGCAGAGGCCCTGGGGCAAGGGTGTCCCAAATGCTTACAGACAGGAGTGATGTTTGGGTCATAAACCATGTGATACTAGGGTGGGGACAAAAAGAAATTCTCTCATTCCTTTTATAACTCTAGACAATTCTGGAACCAACTCTTAGGAATCCAGAAAAAACTCATGAAATGATACCCAGCTGAGACTTGCCACGGCTGCCCCGCAAGTTTAAGCTAGGCAGGGTTTAAGGTGTTTGGCTGCCAACTAAGTCATAAGTCAAGAGACTTTTGTTATTCTTCAACTTTTGCTTTGGATTCTATGATGGGTTTTGAAGTATATTTTGCTTACTTTAGGTTCTTAACTGTAATCTAGTAAAAGTTTCTGGTGCTCGGCAATGGTAAGGGGAAAATCAACAAAAGAGGTAAACTCATTCACTTTTTTACCACGTGAGGGAGTCTTCAAAGACTCTTGCAGGTGTTCAAGCCCTTGGAGAGGATTTTGTGGAATTTTCTAATCCTCTCTTCACTTGGTACAAATGAAGAAACTGAGGCCCAGGGAGGATCTGTAACTTGGCCATGGTTTCTTGCCAGTCCTCCAGTCTCCCTGTTTAAAAGACTAAAAGTTATATTTTGCAAACTGACAAAAAGAATTATACAACAGAAATAGCACTCATTTTAATGTGTCTGTTCTTGTAGTTTCTTATTTTATTCACCTTTATAAACCACTCTGA
Organism: Perodicticus potto; assembly: GCA_963574655.1. Lineage (NCBI taxonomy): Eukaryota > Metazoa > Chordata > Mammalia > Primates > Lorisidae > Perodicticus > Perodicticus potto. The sequence continues at coordinate 4,858 of CAUYRH010110426.1, forward strand.
GAACGTTGTCATGAAGAGCATTCTCCTAAATAGGAATGTGATTCAAATAGTCCTGTTTCTTTTCCTCCTTGCTTTTTATGAAATGACTGCCTACACGCACTCACACACATATTTTAGCGAGCAGTGCAGTGTGCGAGTACAAATAGAAATAGATTTTGTAAAAAAAAAAAAAAGTTAATGTCAGTGCACCAGTTGAAAAAAGTACCACAGTCATTGCAAGATTCATTGGCCACGTTTAATAAAACTATCAAGAGTTTTTTTATTAGCTAACTTTAATTTATAAATAATGTTCTCAAGTCCGTGAACTTTAATTGATTTGTAGAGATCATGAAGTTCTGTTTATCACATAGTTGAGTATTCATTGCTTTTAAAATAAACAGGTACTTATTTTGCATTTATAATGATTCATTGCCAAAAGTTAACCCTGATGGGGAGGAGAGGAGGCGTGTTCCCACTTAATGGGCACAATATAAGGGTATGTGGCGCACCTTTTGGGTGCGGGACACAACTATAAGAGAGACTCTACCTACCAAATGCAAATACTGTAACCTAGTTGTTTGTACCCTCACATTAACCTGAAATAATAAAAAAAAAGTTAACCCTGATAATAGGAATCTCTAGATGAATTCTCAGGTAAACCTCTTGTGGCATTCTTTGAAGTTCACTTGGGGTCATTCATCGGGAAGAGCAAAGCATTTCAGGTTTGTGACCTCACTTTGCCCACAGGTGAGATTTCCAGGCTGTGAACCAGCAGTAGGCAAGGCAGTGGGAGGATGTGACGTAGATAGGGCTGCAGAGATGAAGAGAGTGTCTCCTCCGCAGCCCCTTGCCTACATCTGGAAATAAGTATAGCCTAGGGAGAAATTGTTCTCTGACTTGTCAGGTTCAACTGGAGTACCTCTTGAGAGCCTTAGTTCTCTCTTTAATCTTCCAATTAATAAGCATCTGTTGAGGTAGCATCTAGTGCCTAGGATTGTTGCAAGGTACATAGGCTAGAAGTAGTGAAGAAATCCACAGACTTTCGGGGTGGCCACCTACCTACACCTGCCACCGTTGCCCTCCAGAGAGCCTTGTTTGCTCCACCTGAGCTAAATTCCTGTTCCAATAAATTGTTGCTCTTCCTGTAATCATCAAGCTGCTGCATGGAGCCAAGGTTCCTGATAAACTTTATAGTCTGTTATTGACTTTATCATTAGTAAAGGTTAGTATTACCATCCTCGTTTTCCTGCACAACACCCTACCATTTTTTCAAGACTTATTTAGATAAAGAACATTTTTCTTTATGTACACGTTCAATGAATTCAGTATTATCAAGTTTATATATTTTTAGAACTATTGGATCACTATTCCATCCCCTATTTTTCGAAAAACAACTTTTTCCTACTACTTTTTTCAAGATCTTTTTATGTGCATGTGAAAAATGAACATGATTTCCTATGTATTCATTAGCCATGGGTCATTCAGTTTATCTTCTGAACCTTGAAGTTGTGGTTCATTATGCAGTAGATGGTGGGTAAGCTAGAGGCTTCTGAACCATAATCTATCAAAATGTTTGCCCCCATCAGCGTAATGGGGTTAAAATCTGATTTGGAAAGTTACTGGAGGACACTGACACCTTTGAAAGAGTTGTGTGTGCTTTTTTTCTATTTTGATGGCTGTACTGTAGATTTAAAAAGAGAATAGTCACACTTTGTGTCCTCATATTGAGGGTCTTTGAACCCCAGATCAGGCCGTGTCTCCCGGAGTCACTCTGCCTAGCAGCAGTCCTGCCCACTCACCCAGTCCCCCTCTTCTCTGCACCTCCCTCCCAGACCATTTCTCCACTTCCCCAGCCTTAGGAAGAACAGCCCACTCACGATGCTCACTAGTGGAGCTTGAAGATAAGTTTCTGTTCTTTGTTGTTGTTTTTAAGAAAGTGGAATTCTCTTCTTAGAGCCAATACATCTTATCAGCGAAACTTGACTCACTTTCCAAGGGTTCCGTCTGTCCTTAAAACTCTAGGAGATTGATATAGGTAGGTATGTTGGTAAAGCTGTGTGTAGATGGTACATTTTTAATATTCTGTTCTGCAGAAAGTGTTCTAGGAGGCTTCTCAGGAAGTTATTGGGAAAAACAAATAGAATAAGGGAGCTTCTTCCACTATCTGCTCCAGTCTGGATGTTTTGTTTTAGGATGTTTCTGTCACCTCAAAAATTGTTCATTCCTGTATTTATTTGGTTTGGGATCATATGAAACGAGGTGTAAGTCAGATTTCCACAGTAGGTTTTTTTTTTTTTTTTAAGTGATATAGCCAGGAAGAGCTTCAGGGATAGGAATGACAGGAGGGGTATCAAGTCCCAGGGATTATCTGAAGAGACTTAGTGATTCCAGAACAGTGATGCCAGCTATAAAAACTGAATAGCCTATTCTGAAATTCTCCTGTTACCAATATATTGTGTTAAATAATATAGTTCTGAACTGCGTATTTGAGAATCAACATCACCATGTTTGCATTGATTTTTTTTTTTAATACAAAAAAAATCCATCTTAACAAATTAAAGCTTTGTTAGCTGCTTTTCCTTAATAATCAATATGAAAGTACATAGTAGGTGTTGGACATATTAATATTTTAGTTTCTTTTCTGAAAATTTGGGAGTTACCTACCTATGGGGAAGTAGAGAACTGATATATAGAAATGGTCGATAGTCCAAAAATCTGGAGGTTCCATTTCCTCCCCTCTTTCCTCTCATCCACTCATCCACTCATTCACTAAATGTTACTTGTCAGTGTTTGTGGAGGCGTCCAGCCCTATCTCCCAGAAGCCCATCTCACGGCCTCTTTAGTTCTTAACCTTCATTCCTCTGCTTATATTCTATGTGAATTGCAAAGATAATGTGATGCACATTTTATCAGATGCCTTGACTTCTTTAGCCCTTCCTCTTCTCTCTGATGGACAAAGCCTTTTTCCAAGTATTTTCAACAGTGATTGTTGGTTTTGCATAGGACGCCACTCTGTTCCTTACTAGGTAAAGCAGAGATGTACCTTGCCTATTAAGTACTACAGGTACATCATGTTCTAGATCGTGGCTATTACATATAAAATGGTTTATGTAAACATTCCCTTGTTACTGAACAGTAGTCACTGAGACTGTTTTTAACTTACGTCTTTTATAAATGCTGCAGTAAACATGCTTGTATGTGTCTCTTTGTGCACATTTTTTAGTATTTCTCTAGGATAAATTGATTGCCAGAAGTACACTTACAGAGTAAAAAGGAGATGCATGTTTAAAGTACTAACACTGCCAGATTATCCTCCAGAATAGTTATGCCACATGGACGCTCATCCTTCTCCCTCACTAGTTGACTTCTGCTCATCTTTAATTTTTAAGAACTTATTGTAAAATATTTCAGACACAAAGGGTAGGAAGAAATAACACCCATTAGATAGTCAATTATCTTTTAAAGAGATTTCAGTGTAAGGTGGGAGAAACTTAGATTTACTATGTTTTACTCACATATTACCTTTTCGAATGCTCTTAATTCCTTGGCATAGATCTGTATTTCCAACTGGCATCATTTCCTACGTAAAGCATTTCTTTGGTATTTCTTCTAATGCAGGTCTGCTGGTGAAGAAATCTTTTAGCTTTTATAACTCTGGAGTCTCCATTTTGCTTTTAGGTTTTGAAAGATACTTTTGATGGATATGTCCAAGAATTATAGAGGAATAAGCAAAATCAGGTTCTCCTACTGTACTCTCACAACACAATTCTAACACCAGGTATATTGGGGGGTGGGGGTGTCTCCAGACATCAAACAAGCAATCCTGCGCAGACACCAGCTGGGTATCTTCTACCCACAGGTTGAGGGCTCAGTCCCATAACACTGCTCCCAACTTCCACTGCCAATCACAAGCCTGGCTTCACCTTTGCTTCCAACCAACTGGCTATAAATATCAGGATTCCCATGACCCCCTCTTTGGATTGGATGAATGTGCTAGAGCAGCTCACAGAACTCAGGGAAATGTGTACTGGTTAATTATAAAGGATATTGCAAAGGATGCAGATGAAGAGCTGTGTAGGGCGAGGTATGAGGAAGGGGTGTAGAGCTTGCATGCCCTCCCCCTGTGCACACTCCAGGCATCTCTCAGGCTCCACTATCCAAAAGCTCTCCTAACCCAGGCCTTTGGGGTTTTTATGGGAGGTTCATTACGTAGGCATAATTGATTAACATCATTGGCCATTGGTGATCAAATAGGATATTGTCTGTTCCCCCTGGAACTGCCGTCCATAAACAGCAGAATCTAGGGTACTGTAGAATCCAGTAGGGGAAAAGAGGCTCCTGGCTCATGACTGCCTCCCCCTCAAATTCCCCTGGTAGCACGATCCTGTATAAACTACTCTGGTATTTGTTTGTTTGTTGTTTTGCGTTTGTTTTGGTTTTGTTGTTTTTGAGACAGGGTCTCACTCTATCACCCTGAGTAGAGTGCTGGGGCATCATCGTAGTTCATAGGCAACCTCAAACTCTTGGACTCAGAAATGCTCTTGCCTCAGCCTCTCAAGTAGCTGGAACTACAGGTGCCCACCACCACGCCCAGCTAGGTTTTGTATTTTTAGTAGAGACAGGGTCTCTTGCTCAAGTTGGTCTTGAATTCCTGAGCTCAAGCAATCCACCCACCTTGGCCCCCCAGAGTGGTGGGATTACAGGCACGAGCCACCATGCTCAGCCAACCATTTCTTTTTTATGGAACTCTTCTGGGCACTGCCATTCCTTCCCTAGTGTTTCTCTGACATCACCTGTGACATGGGTATTTCAGGTTCCAGGATTATTTTAGGTTCTTTACTCATAGGAGTAGCTTCAGCGATGTCCCAGAACAAGTTAATAAATGTCCCTCAAGTGAAAATTCCCTCTTGTGGGAGGCACCCACAAGCTTTTATCATAAGCTCCTGCAGGTCTATGGCACCAAGAATTTGTCCCCACTGGCACTCGTGGGCTCGTGCAGTCTGACTGGTTTCGTGTATCCAGTTAATACTGCTTGAGAAGCAGATTTTCATGCTTTCTTTCCAGTCCAGGTAGGGAACTATTTCCCAGGCAGGTAAAGTGGCCCTCCCCATAATACAGTCAGGTAAAAGAGATGCCCCCCCACCATCTCCTATAAACTTTTATCTTCTGCCAACCCACTTTCCTAACTGTAGCCTCCATTAGGCCTTTATCAACAGGCTTTAGTTTAGCAATATAGTGTAGGGTATGGGCAGCATCTCCCAGCCAGACACAATGTCCACTCCTGTAAAACATTCACGTAAAAGAGACACACTTATTTAGATAAAGCCTATTTAAACACCCCACTGTTACAGTCCTATCAACCCTTAAATTCTTACATCCTCTCATTGTAAATGCAGCCTGAGTCTGGCCTTTTCTGGTGGGTTTTGGTACCACCGTGCATGGCAGTACTTGGAGTCGCAGGGTTTCTCTTCACCACCCACCCCTGGCCATTATCCCACCTGAATACATAAGGCTTTGTGTCCCCAGCAGGGAGTTGACCCTTGCTCTTAGTCAGCTTTATGTTGATTAATCTGCCTGTTGCCCCACGCCATTTTATTGTAACCTCTGCTTTCTGACTTTAAATTTCTCCAATCTAGGGTAAGTACAGCAAACTTGTTTGGAACCCCATAATATTAGGAAGCCAGCAGGGCCTCCTTTTGCTCCAGCCAACCTTCCATAGTGTTGCACTGAGTAAGACCTTTGCTTTAACCCCATTTTATTTCCATTTCCAATGTATTCATCTCATTTTTTAATAACCATCTGAAGATTTCCATGTACCCAGATAAGTCCCTTGACTCCCCTCTTGCCTTTACCCCTTCAGTTTCACCCCTATCAACGTGTTCTTTAGTCACATTGTTTCTTAACAACCACTTAAAATTTTTCACCTTCCTGGGATGTGTCCTTTGACTCTGTCCTATGTCTTTCCTCATTCTCTTGTAAATTAGTGCATTGTTTTTATTAGTATCTGTAGGACTCAAGAGGGGAAGCTTAGACAGCAAATCTAATGAAGCTTCTTGAACTGTCTCTGGATTTTGCAGCAGCAAGGTTACATGGGGCATCCACATTAAAGGGACACCCGTAACCATAGCACGGCCTGGGTAGCAGGCATATTTAGCAGGTGAATATCCCGGTTGTCACAGTCAGTCCCACATGGCTTGAATACAAAGCATATCAGCTGCATGGTCTGGGGTACTCCACTTGGCATTTACAGGTGGAGCCAGGCAGCCCCCGGCCCCCAGAATAAACATACTGTATTACAGTGGCTTTTATCCAGTCCAGGCTGGCTGCTCCCTGTGGAGCAGGAATAACCTCCTCTGTGTGTGGAACACATACGGCCTCCAGTGGTTGTTCAGTAGTGAGCTGTGGGTCCTGCATCAACCCAAAGATGCGCCTCCACGCCGCTACATCCAGAGAGACACTGCTCCCAAATTGGTTCTTCTCACAGTCTGCCAAGGGAAGCGTCCTCAGGAAGCTGATGAAACAGTTCCTTGAGGTGAGACCCTCTACTGTCTGTAGTCTCTTGCTTTCACCCTTCCCCCATCCCGGCTGCCTCCTTAGTGACCAGCTCCTAGAGGTCCTTTCTGATTCCTCTGCATAATTTCCCCTTGGGGCATTGAGGGAGCTTCAATGCTGATGGCCACAGCCCAGAACAACTGAACTCTGACCTCAGACTAACATAAGGTCCAATCCAGCACTCTTTTTACTTTCTTGTTAACTATCACAGGTAACAGTAACTCACTTTGCTTTTTCCTTGCTAGTTTGCATTTCTTTTTTCTTTTTATCATCATGATCTTTTTGTTTGTTTATTTTGAGGATTCATTGATGGTACAGAGAACCAGGTTACACTGATTGCATTTGTTAGGTAAAGTCCCTCTTATAATTAGTTTGCATTTCTTAATATGTCCAGTGAACTAACTCCCTGAGGAGGTGAATCATTTCATCTCTAAATTCCACTGGTAACTTTGACCTTTAGTGACAGAACATTGATGGCAGCACAGCTGCAGCTCCATACCATGGGCGACCACGTGGGCGTCTAGGGATCAAAGACTTCTCATCCCCTACCCTTTAACCTTTTTCTTCCTGAACCACCTTTTCTGTGAGCCAGGCTGTTCTAGCAGTCCAGGCTGACACCAATTCTGAGAATACAGAGGAAAAACAAACTCAGTTACTCCTAATATTCTGATGACACATGTCTGACAGCAGATGTGGGGGAGTGCAGTTCACTCTGTAGCGGACACCAGCTGAATTCTGGTGTCCCTCCAACTCAATTCTGACACTACTCAGTAAGATGAGATCTCACGGGCTGCTGGTGCAGGCCCATAAGACTGCTCCCCACTTCAGTGCTGTCGCAAGCCTAGGCTATCTCACCTGGAGATAAATCCAGGTTCTCACCGATTGGGGAACACCTCACAGTTTGGTTAACACATAGAGCGGCTCACAGAGCTCAGAGAAACATATTTACTGGTTTATTGTGAAGGATGTTCAGAAGATACAGATGAAGAGATGCTTAGGGTGAGGCACAGGGGAAGGACTGGACGCTCCTGAGCCTTCCGTGTGTTCAGCTGCACAGAAGCCTCCAGACTCTGTCTTCTTGGGTTTTTATGGAAACTTCCTTACATAGGCATGATTGATTTAATCTTTGTCCTTTGATGATCAACTTAACCTTTACCCCTTCTTTCCTTCCTGGAGGTCGAGGGGTGGGTCTAAAAGTCCCAAGTGTCTGATCAGACCTTGACCATCACCCATCCTAAAGCTACCAGCCATCACTGAACTCAGAAGTTTACAAAAAATATACTTCATCTTCTGTGGCAGGTGGGTTTGCCTTCCATCAAGACAGTAAAAATGGGGGATTTTCTAAACCCCGGAGAGAAATTTCAGATGCCGGGCAATCAAATACGATGACAGACACCCGCCCCAGGCTTCAACATTTTGTACAATGAAGGGAAATTGCCAAATGACAGCTATGCAGCAGTTTTGGAGAACCCCGAATTGGTGTCGGTCAAGATAGCAGGAAGTCACAGAGCTTCAGGCAGGAGGAAACGTGGGGGTTTGCTAGAATATCTGACATGATGGCAAACTGGAAGAGTGCGGAGGATTTGGTGAAGGCGAATGGTACCAAAGAGCAAGAAAGACAATAGGAAACACTAATGAGGGGAAAAAAGTTTTTCAAGAAAGGAAATGCAATCTCAGTGTGTTATTTGACCTTGCAGCAAGTAATCTTTATATAATCATGTTCTACTGCACTTCTTTTTTATTTAACCAAAAACAATGGTGTAACTCTTGGGCGGGTGGGGAGGGAGGTATGGTAGGTGTGTCTTTGGAGGATGTCAATACGCAATAACTGAAATGGCTAAACCAGAAAGAGCTGGGTAAGCATATTACTCAGAGATACGGAGGTGAACACTAGAGAAATAATAAGGTTGCTTACCCCAAGAAGGTAGCCATTATAAGCTCTAGTGGGCTTTTTAAAATCATGTCTATTTTTTAATTGTCTTAAATTATTCTAAAAACAAAGCAAATGTATATGAAAAGGAACAAACAACTTTTCTTTTGCCAGGCCTGGTGGCACACACCTGAAATCCCAGCTAGCTGGGAGGACTGCTTGAAGCCTGAAGTTTGAGACCATTCTCAGCAACATTGCAAGACCCCATCTCTAAGAATTTTTTTTTTTTTGATTAATTAATTAATTTTTTTTTTTTTTGGAGTTTTGGGCCGGGGCCGGGTTTGAACCCGCCACCTTTGGCATGTGGGGCCGGCGCCCTACTACTTTGAGCCACGGGTGCCACCCTGATTGATTTTTAGAAGAGAAAATAATCCAACCACCTGTTCACGGATAAATGACTTCTAATCCAAAAGTTGTTAAGTCAGTTTAAGAGTACTTTTCCTTTAGAAATACTCATATTTATGTGGTTAGAGTCCCAAAGTGGACCCCAAATACAGACTATAGTGAAATTAAAATACCTCGGATATTTTAGAAATCAAAACAAAAATTACCAACTTTGGAGTCGATTCTAGTAATTCAGGTAAGAAACCATGGAAGTTACAGCTCCCTGTTTTCTGCATACCTGTTCAGTTCGCCATTTGTTCTTTTCTGATCAGGCTTCACACTCAATTGCTGCTGATGATTCTTGCTGAAAAAAGCAAAGTCCTGTGGAAGCTCTTTATCATAGGTAATCACTCATCTCCATGACGGGTTGACCCTGGGAGCACCGTTATTAGCGTGGAGCAGAGGGGACCACAAGCGTCCTATAGGCAAAGCCCCCAGCTCACCACTAGCACCTCCAAACCGAGTCTCTTCAAGTCTCCGGGCTTCTGTCCTTGTTTGGACAGGACAGCCCATGACCTCCTGACTTCACTCCCTTTTCTGCAAGACTCAGGAGCCGCCCTCTAGATCTCCACCACTTTTCCAAGCAACCCTTCTTCATGCCCACCTGGAACCTACCCTGGGCTCGCTGTGCATTTATGATGCATTTCCCTTTGCTTGTTCACCTGTGCACTCTGTTGAGAGCAGGGGTAGCAGGGACCACGTGTTTCCTTTATAATCATTTGCCCATGCAAGGCTTGGTTCACAGCAGGCACTCAACAAATACTTGAATGGATTAAAAAAATGGTTACCCAGATTGAGTTAATATATAGTCAGAACTGGAAACAAGGTGTTCTTTTCTTAAGATCCTCGTGCCCTGACCCACTGACTTAATGGCCAGAATCCAAGTGAGCTTCATCTGTGGTCTGGTCTCAAGCTGGAAATCTCCTTTTGATTATGTCACTGAGGTATTTCACTTGGTCCTCATTCTGTTCATTTCAGTTTTATTTTCCTTCTTTCTCTGTTCAAAGTGTCCTGTCTCATCTTTGGCTTTGAGATAAACTGTATCATATATCTAGTTCTTTCCCTATCCTAGATCTCATATTAACCAACTAGGAGGAAAGGAGTTTATTTTAGCAGTCACAGCTTGTTAACATACAACAGGCTATGCCTTGTTCTTTGGGGATTTTGGAGGGAGCAGGGGAGTGTCGTTTTGGTTTTTGACACCACAGCTAGAGTGCAGTGGCATCATCGTAGCTCACAGCAACCTCAGACTCCTGGGCTCAAGCAATTCTTCTGCCTCAGGTTCCCGAGTAGCTGAGACTACAGGCACATGCCACGGTGTCCAGCTAATTTTTCTATTTGTGGTAGAGATGGGGGTCTCCCTGTGGGTCAGGCTGGTCTCAAATTCTTGAGCTCAAACAATCCACCTGCCTTGACCTCCCAGAGTGCTAGGATTACAGGCAAGAGCCACTGCACAGGGCCCATGCCTTGTTCTTGATTTAATTCTTCCTGTGTCTCAGTTGCATGGTAAATACAGACATCCCTTTCCTTCCCACCTTGAAGCTGGAAGCCCTTTTTGGTAGCATTGCTCACTTCTGTTTTGAACCCATACACGTTGAATGATATATAAGAAGTTCAACAGTCTACAAAATAAACCACCAGACTTCTTTTGTTTAACCCCAAATGGAAATGATTTTTGCTTTTCTTGTTATGCAAGTAACCCACGCTCACTTTAACATGATTTTGAAATATAAAAAGCTAAGAAAATACAAGTAAAATCACCATAAGCCTACCACCCAAAGATTAATGCTTTCAAACTGCTTAGGGTGTGATATGTGTCTCTAGTTACTTGCTTTCTAGGTATATAATTTCCCTGCAAAAATACAGTCTTACTATTCACACCTGCTTTTTAAAAGGCTTACATATATAGATGTGCATCAGTATTAATTGCTTAACATTTCATTATATAAATGTTAAGTAATTTACTGAATTATTCTTCAGAAGTTGGGCATTTATGTTGGACATACGTGGAAAAATACAAATATTCAATAAACTGGCTATGGTGTTTTTAATGAACAAACCCTAAAAACAATATAAATGTTTAGGATGTACTCCAAGAAGTGGAATTACTAGTTCGAAGGTGTAAATTTAATTAATGTATGTAGACATGTCACTTTTTTTTTTTTTTTTTTTTTAGAGACAAGGTATCTGTTGCCCAGGCTGAAGTGCAGTGGCACAATCATAGCTCACTGCAGCCTTGAACTCCTGGGCTCAAATCCTCCTGAGAAGCTGAGATATATTCACGTACTGCCAAGCCTGGCTGGTCTTTTCAGTTTTTGTAGAGATGGGCTCTCACTATGTTGTCCAGGTTGGTCTTTAACTTCTGGGCTCAAGCTGTCCTCCTGCCTCAACTTCCCCAAGGGCTAGGATTACAGGCATGAGCCATTACACCTAGCCAACATGTTGCTTTTTAAAATACAATCAAATATTGTAGAAATTGAAACACGAATTCATTATTCCATTTTTAAATTTCCTTCCCAAAGATAACTACCATTAACATTTGGTGTGGAGCTTTCTAGACTTTGTTCCTCTGTGGACTTATAGAAAATTATAGTGAGGCCTATAGTTTTATAGTTTTTTATCCTTATAGGATCATATTATATATATCTTTCTACAACTTTAATTTTTCCCCTTTATTTTACTTGACAATCTTTTGATGTCACAAGAAGAAATTAAAACTCCAGTCTCTCTCGCTCTCTCTCTCTCCTCTCTCTCTCTCTCTCTCTCTCTCTCTCACACACACACACACACACACACACACCCACGCCATTCTGCATGTTGGTAATGTTGGAATTTTGTAATTTAATGGCTAAGGGGCTTGGGGAATTTATTCCTTGGTTTACTCAAAATGAATAAGTCAGTCTGACTAAGTGCCCTCTATATGCAAGGCTCTGGGGAAACAAAGCTGCTTGTGATCTGAGCTTAGAGTCCAGTGAGAAAACCTGGAACGTGTATTGTCGAGGTGGTAAAATCATTCAGCAGTGGCCCCGAAGTTGCTGCGGAAGCAGAGGAGGGACACCTGAACCAGCCCGGGAAGGTGGTCACTGACAAATTGGACAGACCGGGGTCCAAATCCTGGTATCTGTAACTTATTAACTGAGACCTCAGGTAAATCCTTAACTTCGCTGCCTCAGTACAAAATGTGTATAGTAGTACTCCACGATGCCAGCATGATTATTCACTGGGAAAATGATTGTAGTAGTGGACTGCTGAATGTCCGTTAATAGGTGTCTGGTTAAGTGGATACATCGTGATAAATGAATTAATGCAGTATTATGTAGTGAGGAGAAATAAGTCGTTCTGTATATTCCAGTAGGTATCAAAATCAGGAGTCTCACTCTCACTCTGTGGCCCGGGGTAGAGTGCCATGACATCATAGATCACAGTAACCTTAAACTCTTGGGCAAAAGAGATCCTCTTGCCTCAGCCTCCCAAGAAGCTGGGACTACAGGTGCCCGCCACAATGCCAGGCTAGTTTTTGCTATTGTTAGTAGAGATGGGGTCTCGCTTTGCCCAGGCAATCCACCTGTATCAGCCTTCCAGGATTACAAGCATGAGCCCGCACACCAGCTGTGTAAAATTCTTTAAAAGGTGTGGTGGTATGTATCTATACATGTGCTTGAATCTGCCTAGGCCAGTGTTTTTCAGACTTTTTGTTGTTGTTGTTATTGATCATAAAGTTTTTTTGTTTGTTTGGGTTTTTTTGAGACAGAGTCTCACTGTGTCACCCTCAGTAGAGTGCCATGGCGTCACAGCTCACAGCAACCTCAAACTCTTGGAGTTAAGCGATTCTCTTACCTCAGCCTCCCACGTAGCTGGGACTACAGGGGCCTACGACAACACCCAGCTATTTTCTGTTGCAGTCGTCATTGTTGTTTAGCAGGCCCGGGTCGGGTTCGAACCTACCAGCCAGCCCCAGTGCATGTGGCCAGCACCCTAACCACAGTGCTACAGGCGCCGAGCCTGATCATAAAGGTTTTTTTATAAATTTCAGGTTAGTGTGAGGGCACAAACAACAGGCTATAATATTTGCATTTTTTAGGTAGAGTCCCTCTTGTAGTTGTGTCCTGCCCCCAAAATGTGTGCCATCTCCCCTTACACTGTGCCCATTAAGTGGGAACACCTCAGTCCCCCGTCCTCTTCCTCTCCTTCCCTCATTTATCTCAGGTTACACTTGAACCCATAGTTAAACTTTCGTGGCACACTGATTGAAAATCACTGGCCTAAACTCTCTGCAGCAATACCCGAGTAACTGAAGGCACTTGCCTTTGAGAAAAGGAACTGGGGACCAGGAGTGGGAGAAAATTTTGCTTTCCACATATGCCCATTTGTGCTGCTTAAGTTACCGTGTGCCTTTCCTATGTGAAGAAGAGCTTTTAAGAATTAGTCATAAAATAAAATGATCTAAGCTGGTATTAAAATGGTGTCAATTTACTATAGCTTTCAATGTTTTTACATGGCGGTTTTTCATAATCTTCTCATGAAGTAGTTAATAAGGATGTACTTGAATATGCCCACTTACCTAATCCACTTACCAGCTGTGGAATCTTGTTAAAGTTATTTAAGCACTCTAAACTTCAGTTGTCTTCTGTAAAATAGGGAGTAATAACAACTAAAATGAGATCACATTAGTTGAGTGGGAAGTAGGTTATCGAGGTACATGGTATATTGTAAAGCATTCACATGTTCATTGTATAATAATTAATACTGAAAGTCTATATCAGGTCTTGATTGCAAGTGTTAGTAATCTAACTCAGCTGCCTTATACCAAGAGGATTTGTTGGCTCACACAAATGAAATTCTGTCATATAGCTGCCTCTGTGTGTGGCTGTATCTAGCATCTATCTTGAAGACATTGGGACTCAGTCTTTCTCTAGCTCTTTCTTCTGTGCTGGCACAATTCCCAACTATCTCCAGGCCCATATCCTACTGTCTCATAACTCTTCAGTGATTCCCAACAACAATCCCAGGCTTGACTGATTCATCTTGCATTGGTCATGCCTGGGTCCATTCTTACACCAGACATGTTAGCCCTGGAATTAGAATACAGTGGTTGGTGAGCAAGATTATAGTACTTACCTCTGCAGCCTTGATGGGAAGAATCAGCCTAAAATGTAGAGCAATCTTAGGCCTTTTGTTTTCAGGCTTGGAGACTTAAGAAAAGTTCCTTCCCCACAGGAAAAACATAGGGGTAACAAATACTGAGCAGGCAGAAACTGTGGGTGCCCTTGACAGCCTGCTGCATGACTGCTACTCTTCCTTTCAAATGTAGGTTTTCTGAAATGCTTAGCATGATGACTGTATTATCATCACAGAGGCATGTTATCTTGCATGAGTCAGCATGCACCTTGATTATAGTAAAAGTTACCCTTAAAATACTGTAGCAAGGTACCAGTAGAGCTCTACATAGTATCTCACGTATTCACCGTTTGCTCTCACTTGGAGCCAAAAGGCTGATCCTTCTTTGGAACACCAGAGACTTTAGTTGTTTACTGCTCAGGGCCATGTAATAGAAAATCTGCAGTTCCACTGTAACAGCACACGTCCAGGTTCCCATCTCAAAGTGCCATAAGCAAAAAGGTTTTATTGGCTAATGCAACCACAAAGTCTAAGAAAGGCCAGCTGTTGCTCAGTGCATGACCGTAGTCAGAGTTTGCATGGTGAGCCAGGACCCTTTCTCACCATCTTTCTTCTCTACTTTTCCCTAGGGAGGCTCCATTCTCAGGTAGTTTCAACTACCAGCTTATCTACCCACTTCTTGCCAGGTAGTTTCAGAAAAATTCCTGGGGTTAGCCTTTGTCCACCTCACTGTGGTCACATGCTACTTTGAGGAAGAGGAGGGACGGGACAGGACACAATGATCAGCCGAGCCGGGGTCAGCTGTGCAGAAGTGCACTTTGGCTGTGAGAGAGAGAGGTGGCTCCCCAAAGAATGGTCAGGGAACTTCCACTTGATAAAGAAGGAATGTCAAGTGGAACAACCGAAAACAATAGGTCCACATGAAATTTTGGGAGGCCAAATGAAATTGAGAAAGTAAATTAACAAATTGTCCCTCCGAGACCATCAAAGTAATGTTTAGCTCCGTGCTGTCCAGCAGAAAGATAATAAGTGCCACAAATGCAAGCCACTTACTAGAAAAATATATATAAAAAGAAATGGGTGAAATAATTTGAATACTACATTTGACTCTTGAACAAAAGCAACCCTCATACAGTCAAAAATCCACATGACTTTTGACTCCCAAAACTCACAGAAGAATAGCCAACTGTTACCCTTACCGATAACATAAATGGTCAGTTAACACATATTTTGTATGTTAAATGTGTAATGTATTACAATAAAATAAGCTAGAAGGAAGAAAATATTAAGGAAGAGAAGATCTATTTGCTATTCACTGATGGAAGTGAATCATCATAAAGTTTGAATAGCCTGAGGGGGGAGGAAGAGGAGGGCACAGCCTTGCTGTCTCAGGGTGACATGAGTAGACAGACCCATGCTGTTCAAAGGTGTGTGTTGTTCGAAGCTCAATTATATTTTATTTAATAATGTTTTATAAAGCCTAAATACCATTTACCATGTAATCGTTGTCAAAATCATTGAGATATTTTGCCCCTTTTTTGTACCAAGCCTTCAAAGTCCAGTGTATATTTTACTGTTTGTAGCGAGTGTCAATTTGGATGAGCTAGTGGCCAGCGGCTACCGTAGTGGACAACGCTGGTTTAGCTGATAACTCTCCACAGAAAAGATAGATATCTGTTGCCAGCTGGTAAATTACCACTTACCTTTCAACATCATGGGGAGTTGCAAATCTGGAATTGCAAATCCCTTCATTGGAAGAATCTACCTGAAAAATTAGCCTAAATACACAGTGCCGTGCTGGGTGTCTGGTTAGAGCCACTTCTGTCTAAATCTGTCATTACCCACACAGGTAGTACTTAATGACTTATTTAATTATCCGTCTTCTGTCTTGGACTCCAAGCCCTACCAAGGCAGGGACCTTTATCTTGCCCATTACCCAGTACTTAGAAGACACTATGTGGATATTTTTAAATGAAATGAAGTTAAGTTAAAAAGTTAGTTGACGGCTTCTCACTTGCCAGACTAGATGACAAAATGGGGAAAGTAATACTGGTTGAGGCCCAAGATTGCATGTGTGCGATGTTTGTTTTTCTAATGAAGGACCATTTGTAGTCTGTGGCTAGTCGTACTATTCAATCACCCTTTCTTTCATTGAATATACAGTATTTAGAGAGAGTGATTGAATACCTACAGAACCCCAGGCTCTGTGCCAAGCACTGGGTACACAAAGATGAATGGGAAACAGTCCCTGCCTTAAAGGAAATGAGAAACAGATAAGTAAAATAACTCTTACAATAATATCCAATAAATGTTTGGATACAAATAGACAGTGTTTGGGGAGCCCAGCGAGGGGGTCCAGTGCAGGTCAGAGGATAAGAGGTGGGCAGGAACCGCTCGCTGGGGAAAAGTGGATTTCAGCTCCGTGGCACTGGTGATATTCGTGTCTAGCCCCACGCTCAGCACTTGTATTGAATCACCAAATCGATGGGCAGAATGGCTCCTGAACCAAATACTGAGAATCTCTGGGTTGTCCGTCTGAGTCTGGACGCATGATCACGGCAGGTGAAGAGGGAGCATGCGTGACAGGCAGGCTCCAGAGTGAGGATCCTGGCTCCAGAGAACGACAAGACGCGAGTGGGGTGGAGCAGAGGGGTGAGAGCTGGCACAAGCCTGCAGCATTTGGCAGGGCAGGCGACAAACAGCTTCCCTTCTTGTTATTGTCCGTATGACCAGTGACGAACGATCACACTTTCTTATTACAGGCAAAGAGAAGGCTGGAGCTAGGAGAAAGTGGTCATCAGTACCTCTCAGATGGTTTAAAAACCCCCAAGGGCAAAGGAAGAGCTGCACTCCGAAGTCCAGATAGTCCAAAAAGTAAGGATTCTTTCATCCCTTTCCTTATTCTCCTTGGTATGGGATTCCCAACTTTCAAAGCTTGTGGCTGGCAGGATGCCAACGTGTGAATAATTTGGGCATGTTATTGTTCTTTTTCATTTCTTTCTGTGCTTATCCAAAAAAATAAATTACAGTGTGTGCAGGCAACCAGAGACAGGCTATCAAGTCACTGGTACCTGAATACCGACCTCAAGGACTGCTTCTTTAACCGTATGCAGTTTTCATTTTTTAACTCAGAATACAGCTTTTGGCTTCGTTCTGTAATCAAATTTAATTTTAACTTCCCTTAGTGGATATTGCTTCAGAGTCTGAGACAAACTGAGCGTCCACGAACTATGCCAGAGTCAGGAATGTCTGTGCCGACCTCCATCTCCAGCTCAGCATATGGTGCCATAAGAATTGATTAAGCCCAGAAAACTGCAGTGCTCTTCCCTTTCTATCTACTACTATTATCATTACTTGTGGGAGAAAGAGAAAAATAAGTTAGAAATACCCAAACAGTTCCTTTGTGTGTGTTGCATTTAATGTAAAGAGTTTGTTCTTTCCTTTCCTGTAGTTTATGCATTAGGCAATCCACAAATTGTGTGTGATGCTAAATTAAAACCTTGACCTGGGTGCCTGTGAGTGAATAAGTACAATATTAAATGAGGAAGTGTCATCTAAGCAAGATGGGGAGATTTGCTAGAAAGACTTCTCCAGGTATCATTCGTCGAAACGAAGCATCGTTTGAAAAGCTAGTGAACAAGGGACACACACGCAGACACTGAAGCCTAAAAGGTCAGTTAAGACCTTAGGGACCCTGTCCCGTGGTGCTAGAGAGCCTCCTAGCCTCCTCCGAGGGAGGTCCCACCTGCCCTGATCCCGAGGCCAGAGGCCTTGTTTACTCTCTCAACAGATAGTCGTGAGCACCTCCCAGGTGTGAGGCATTAGGCTCGGGGAGTAGGGTAAGCCAAAGCAGAAACTCAGAAATTGCTAAGTGAAATGCTTTAATCAAACACAGAGATTTCCACTGTGCCTTCCTTTTCTAATAAAGCAATTCCATAGCTTCTGTAACTTGCCAAAATCAACAGCAACCACAGCTTTGCTTCCGATGCTAATCTGTGGGCTGCAGTGGGGAAGAGGGCTTGCTTAACTGCAGAGACACCCTTCATTTCTTTACCTTTCCCCCTATCCCCCGACCCGCTCGGTTTTTGTTTTTCTTTAAGCTCCAAAATCTCCCTCAGAAAAAACGCGGTATGATACGTCCCTTGGTCTGCTCACCAAGAAGTTCATTCAGCTCCTGAGCCAATCACCTGATGGGGTCTTGGATTTGAACAAGGCAGCAGAGGTGCTAAAAGTGCAAAAAAGAAGGATCTATGATATCACCAACGTTCTGGAAGGCATCCACCTCATTAAGAAGAAGTCTAAGAACAACGTCCAGTGGATGTGAGTAGGAGGCCACAGCCCCCACCGCCCGCTCCGAGGGGCTGTGTCAGCTGCCTCTGTTTCTCCTGCTCCAGCTTCCACGTCCATCCCCAGGCATTACCTCTTTTCTCTCCTCTTCTCCCTTGTTCTCTCTTCTCTCTCAGCTTCTTAGCCAGGAGTTCAAAGTCTCTTTACAGAGAGACTTTCTGTTTGGATATTTTCAGAGATAAAAGGATTTATATTTATTTAGTGTCCCAGCAAGGGGACCCTTGGATTAAATAGGCCCCGCTGTTCTGGCTGCCCATGTGTGTTCACATGACGCGTGCACATGTCTTCGGCTTGTTCTAATAGGAATTTAGAAGTTCACTGTGGCTTACGAGTCATCTGTGTGTACATTCGTATTTGCACAAAGTGTCTTTATATGGTTACAGTAACAGATTTAACTCCCTCTCTGTATAAATTAAGGCAAGACTTAAATGTCTCCCTTTCTTCTGTGAAGTAGGGATATCACTTGTTACCTGTAACACCCACACGTATGATTACGTTATTTGTAAATTTTGGACAGAGCATCTGAACAGCCAATTTTCATAAGGACTGTATTGAAGTATTATTAGAGCCTGTTGGAAGGAATAAATCTGTTATGGGGTGTGCCTGAAAAAAGACTAATTCAGACATGATAATAGGTAACTTTTGTGCTTCTTGGAATTTGGCGAAAGGTTGGATTACCATTTTGGCCTACGATTTAGACACAAGCTGAGATCTGGGGAATCCACCATGCACATTTGTTTCCTTTACTTTTTTTTCTTTTTAGGTATTGGTATAAGACCCGCAGAGATTATCTGAGTCTTTCATGCTTTTTGGATGATTTGTTTTGAATTTTGAACCATTTCGTCTTTTCTATTTTTCTATTCTGCCCCCCTCCTTTACCCTCACCCCCAGGCCTGTTGAGGGAGGGGTGGAGGTGACTGCCTTCTTCTGCCCTCGGAATTAGAGCCCTCTAAAGAAATAGGCCTCTCCTAGAGGAAAGAACCCCGAAAATAGCAGTGCTTTTTCACTTAATTTCCATGGTGTGAAAAGTTCGGGACTGTATTTATGAAAAAAACATGTGCATGTATAAGTGTTCTCATTTTAACACTTGGCTAACAAGCAATATGACCTCCGTGTCAAGAGGCCCAAATGGCCATTTCCCCGTTCCTCCCTGTCCTGCACAGCCATGAAGAGTCTCTGTTTGGGTTTGCAGGGGCTGCAGTCTGTCTGAGGATGGGGGCATGCTGGCCCAGTGTCAGGGCCTATCCAAAGAAGTGACCGAACTCAGTCAGGAGGAGAAGAAATTAGATGAACTGATCCAAAGCTGCACCCTGGACCTCAAACTGTTAACCGAGGATTCAGAGAATCAAAGATATCCTTTGTGCCACTGGTTCACTGGGGGGTAGTGCTTTCTAGACTATTGCCAGAGGTGACAATCGGATTTACACACAGGTAGATTTTGATGCTGGTTTCACACAAGTAAGCGCGTGCATGGTTGTGTGCGTGCGAGCTTAGCCCTCTCGGCTTTGCCTAAGAAGTCAGTATGTATGATTGATTAGTCATCAGACTGGTTCCTTTCGTTATGTAGTTTGGTAAGTCAGGTGGGAATTGTTTAAGTATTTTATTCGTGTATTGTTGAGACATATGGGTGCACTTAGAGCGTAAGGCCATGCTATTAAAAAATACATAAGGTGTCTTATTAATATTAATGACAACACTAAGCAGATTCTTCCCAGATTTGGGGTGGGTGTTAGCTGTCGCTGTTGGGGTTTACACATTTTCTTTTCTTTTCTTCTGCTATGGTAGCAATTGGAATGCGTCGAATCTATCTGGTGGGGCTATAGTTGAAGGTTTAAAAGAATACAGGAAAATTATACTGTAACTTTTAAACTACATTAGATGGATTCCTACCACCAAAACCTGGTTTCAGAAGCACCTCAAAACCTCAGAAATCCCAGTTCTTCTTGTTCCTTTATAAATATTAGTACTTGGAAATAAAATATGAAAAGCAAACTATTGTTCCCAACTTGCTGAAAATCTGTTGACCATCTCAGGAAAACTTGCTGTTCATCCCCTCACTAAAGACAAAATTAGAGAGATTGCTTCATTATGCCAGCAAGATTTGCCTATCAGATCAGTTCCTGGTAGAAGACAAACAATATTTTAAGTTATCCCATCTCTAGTTTTACTACCAAACTTCTGATGATTCCACATGTACCTTTTATAGAGAATGAAATACGTCCTGCCCAGATTCTTCCAGTGTCTCATCTTGAACAGGCCCTCTCTGAAAGGTACTGGGTGACATTTATTTTCCAGTGCTGGCAAGTTTTTTTAACCTGCAGTTGTTCATTTCCTGTTGGCCAAAGAAGTAACCTGGATGGAGAAGAGATGGGATGATTTGGACTCCCAGCGGTGGCCAGAGTGGCTTTACAGGGAAAGAAACCAATAGTTGGGTTGTTTCGTTTGTTGTTTAGTTGGAAGCCCTGTCATGGAAAAGATGTGTGGTTACATATGATTGGCAGCCTTCTGGAACATGTGGCTTATACCATTGTCACCTATGTGGCTTTCCCTGGAGCCTTTGTTCCAGAAAATGAAAGTGTCCTTGCAGGGGACTGTGAACCCAAGGAGCAAATTCAGGAGACAGCCACAAAGGAAGTACTTTTAAGTTTGTAAGATTAGAAAATACATTTGCACAATTTATTTCAATTCACCATTCAGTTCCCAAATTGGTACAGCTTGTTCACAAATGTGTTGAAATTTTCCTTCCTGCAGCCTGTTGAGTAATTGTAGATGAGTTTTTATTTTAATAAGTTCTTGTCACATAGCTTTTTGACAGCGGGCTGTAGACTAGGTACCTGCTTATCAGTCACCCAGGGTTCTCAGAAAAAGTTCAGAATTACCCAGTTTTCTATAAAGGCATCAGTTGACTTCTCTGATGGAGTACGTGGCACCATGAAACCAGGAATCCTACAAGAGCTGCCATTGTTGAGCTCAACACTGAACTGGCTCTTGTCCCAGCAGTAGAGACTTGAAGAAGATAGTCTGTGGTAGACACCCCTAGATGTATACGCAGACACAGACACCCCTAGATGTATACGCAGACACCCTAGATGTATATGCAGACACAGACACCCCTAGATGTATACGCAGATACCCTAGATGTATACGCAGACACCCCTAGATGTATACGCAGACACAGACACCCCTAGATGTATACGCAGACACCCTAGATGTATACGCAGACACCCTAGATGTATATGCAGACACAGACACCCTAGATGTATACGCAGACACAGACACCCCTAGATGTATACGCAGACACCCTAGATGTATACGCAGACACCCCTAGATGTATACGCAGACACCCTAGATGTATACGCAGACACCCTAGATGTATACGCAGACACAGACACCCCTAGATGTATACGCAGACACAGACACCCTAGATGTATACGCAGACACAGACACCCCTAGATGTATACGCAGACACCCTAGATGTATACGCAGACACCCCTAGATGTATACGCAGACACAGACACCCCTAGATGTATATGCAGACACCCTAGATGTATACACAGACACCCTAGATGTATACGCAGACACCCCTAGATGTATACGCAGACACCCTAGATGTATACGCAGACACCCCTAGATGTATACGCAGACTCTGTGTGGATATGCCTTTCATCTGGGGAGCAGTTTCACAGCTTCCTGTAGCCACTCATAAGAAGCTCCCCCTCCAAGGGACATCACATCTTCTAGGTTCTCGAAGCCCTTTTTCTGTATTAAACTTGTTAGATCACAGACCCTATTTGCTGCATTACCTGCCAAAATGCCTTCATTAATTTCTTATTTGCTGTTTTATCCTAGGAAATTTTTGTGGGTTCATACCAAAGAGGGGAAAAAAAAAAAAGCTGGCTAAAGACATTGTGCGTCAGTTACTGTACTCCATATCCCTCATATAAGAAGGCCACGTGACCTATTCTCTTGTATTTATTTTTGTTTATTTCGTATGAAAGATTTTATTTCAGATTAATATGAGGGTACAGATGACTAGGTTGCATTGTTTGCATTTACTAGGTAGGGTCCAAGTTGTTGTGCCCCCACCGGAGGTGTGCCATGCACCGTTACATTGTACATGTTAAGAGAGAGCACACCAATCCCCTTCCTCTTCCCCAACTCCCTCCCCGTCCCCCCCTGGAGTTTAATTGTTTTTCTTTTATGTGGGTATTTGTTCATCTACTGGCTTCATAATTAGTAATGAGTACATTGGATATTTGCTTTTCCATTCTCGTGATGCTTTACCAAGTAGAATGTTCTCCAGCTCCATCCAGTTTATTATAAAAGATGTAAAGTCTTCATCAAGTTTATAGCTGAATAGTATTCCACAGTATATATATGCCATAGTTCATTAATCCATTCATGTGTAGATGGGCACTTGAGTTGATTCCACATCTTGGCAACTGTGAATTGAGCTGCAACAAACATTCTAGTGCAAATGTCCTAAGATAAATTGATTTTTTTTTTCTTTTTAAATAGGGGAAGGACAAGTAGGAATGGACGGTTTTGAGGTTACAGGAAAGGGAATTCCAGGTTCTGAGGGGAGTGTCTAACAGCAACAACTAAAACTATAAATATCCAGTGAAATACAGGAAGCGTAGGATGTGGACCACGAGAACGTAGTTGGTTACCAGTAGTGGCCCTTGGGTCCAGAACTGACAAAAGGAACACAGGATCCGCTTCCATCCAGCCCCACTCTGGATCTGGGAAATTCCAGCGCATTCCTCATCTTCCACACTCTTGTGATCTCACACCCATCAGTGCTCAGTGGCTGGGTTTCCCATTTCCGTCTCCTTCACACCCTGGCCCTTACACAGCCAGGCCCGTCCATCAAGAGAGTGCCCTCTCTCCGTCCTTCCTCCCTTCTTCCTTGATAAAATGATTTTTTTACCTATTCTCTTTTAGTGTCAAGCTCACGTGAATGTTTTTTTTATGTAATATGTACCATATTCTTTCGTGATAATTCTTCTGGGCGTAGCTGCCTGCACAGTTAAAAGAATTCTCAGTGCTTAGAAATAAATAACTACCAAGAGTACTGAAATAATATTCTTTTCTCTTTTACTAAATCAGCATTTCTCAAATTCATTCAGGTCGCAGAGCACCTGGAAGCTGCTTTCCCCCTTGTGGACATTGAAATATTGATAGAGTTAATAATATCACACAAAGGATAATTTTTCTAACAGAGAAATAATGACACTCTTATCTGTGGGCAGTACATCATCACAACCAGGCCAGACGCAGTTAAGAAAACAAGCTGTCTGCTTGAGCAGTATTCTGAGTTCTTCCACTGGTATATTTGTTACTTATTTATCTATGTGGTAGCTGCCAACACTTGCTATAGCAGATAGAAGTAACTGGAGTTTCAAAAAAATTATGGTTAGTAGAGCTTAAATTATTTTTGCAAATTGGAATCTGCCATTGTTCAGTTTGAGTGACAGGACACTTCATTGGAGTTTCTGTGCACCACAGAACCCTGGTTTCAAAATTCTTGACCTAAAAGCGTTTTTTTTTTTTTTCTTAAGAGACTAAGTCTCACTTTGTCGCCCTTGGTAGAGTGCTGTGACGTCACAGCTCACAGCAACCCCCAGCTCTTGGGCTTATGCGATTCCCTTGCCTCAGCCTTCCAAGTAGCTAAGACCACAGGCGCCTGCCAGAACGCCCAGCTATTTTTTTAATGCAATTTGGCCGGGGCTGGGTTTGAAGCTGAAAGCCTCGGTATATGGGGCCAGCGCCCTACTCACTGAGCTACAGGTGCCGCCCATTGACCTAAAAGAGTTTTGATTTTCATTTGGTAGTTTAACTATTTTGTTTATGCATTTATTTCAATATTTTAAATAGCCATAGACTCTTTAGAAATAGCAAGGTAAAGCTAGGCATTTCTTTCATTGTTTAGAATATTGGCCAAAAAAGAAGCATTAGAGGGGACCCAATATAGTTAAAGATCCAGAAAGGTGACATATATATATATATTCACACACACACACACACACACACATATAATACTTCACATTTTTTGAGTGTATCTATTTTGTCATTTTCATAATGGTTACACCTGAAGCAATTAGATGGAAGATTTCCTTGACACTCTTTACGTTAGCCTATGTTACATATCAAGATATTCGAAAAATTAGTGGCCTTAAAGACCAAACTGTTATAGTTGTGAAAGCCCCTCCAGAAACAAGACTTGAAGTGCCTGACTCAATAGAGGTAAGGAGACAGCGTATTTGTTCATCTACAAAGATTGTTCTGGAATTTCTGAAACTGATAAGTCATTGACTTGCAAAATCTGTTCCCTCCTAAGAACTTGATAGTTCTTTCCCTTTTATTTTGCTTAACCCTAAATTTTGAAACATTTGAACAGTTCGATGTTTACTGGGTGTTCAAAAAGTCTGATTTTAACCTAGCAGGACATTAAATTCAAACTAGTGCAGGACTAGTCCTGTCCATCTTGTACTTCTTCTTTTTCATAATTTGTTACCTGATGGTTCTGATCAAGTTGAGCCACTTGGGAAAGTTTATATTGATTACCCTGCCAATGGTCCCCATCATGAATAGGGACATGAATGTTTTAAAGTATCTCCCTAATTTAGAACATTTTAGAATTTTTTATTATTCATAACATGTTTACTTTTAAGAAAGAAAATGGGGCTTTGGGTTAATTGATAGACTAGAATATTTTAAGAAGGAAGGGAGCATGTTTTAATGATTTTCAAATATACTTTGATAATACAGGCTTGACTGTAGCTATGAGATAAAGAACTGTATAGTAAAAGGTAAATACATAGGAAATAAGAAGAGAATGAAATTTATAAGCTCCCAATTTGGAACCAAGAACCTTTTAATAATTTTCAGAAAAAGAATATATTTAGAGAGCACAGTTTACTCCACCCATACTGCCATTTTCACAGTGACACCACCCCCCTAAAAGTTCTCTTTCTCTAGGGCAGAACTCAGCAAGTATTTTTGACTTTCTGAGCCATACTGTCTCTGTCCAGACTATTCAACTACTCAGCTCTACCATTGTAATGTACAGGCAATACACAGTCAATGGGAATGGGCATGACTGTCTCCCAATAAAACTTTATTTACAAAGCCTGCTGTTGGACTGGATTCATCCCTCAGGCTGTGGTTTGCTGACCTCTGCTCTAGAGGATGACAGTCATTGATAGAATTAGAATAGCAGGAAACAAGGGAAATGACAATGAACATTGCTCTTACTTTCCATTTTTAGGTGAAAGTTATCATGACTTTTAATTCTAAAAGAACATCTGCTTCTGTTCCTAGAGCCTACAAATACATTTGGCAAGTACCCAAGGACCCATTGAGGTTTACTTGTGTCCAGAAGAGACTGAAACACACAGTCCAATGAAAACAAATAATCAAGACCACAATGGGAATATCCCTAAACCCACTTCCAAAGGTAAAAATTCCACTTTTGTCTTTTGGAAACTGTGTTAAAAGTGACAGTGCCTAGAATGATGCTGTATTGGAACCACTAGTCTAGGCAAGAAACACAAACTTCTGTTGTTAATTAGGGTAATGTTTTTAGAAAGGTTTTTTTTTTTTCTTTTTCTGAGAAAGAGTCTCATTCCTTTGCTTTGAATAGAGTCCCATGGCGTCATCATAGCTTACAGCAACCTCTATCTCTTGGGTTCAAGAGATCCTCTTGCCTCAGCCTCCCAAGTTTTCACCACGGAAATTCAAAATGGAAATGTCTTATTTATATGTATTTTTAGAATTATCTTTGGTAAGCTGGTTCAAAAAAGACTGAGTTAAAATTGATGAGTTTTGCCTGTAGCCTACATGGGAGGCAGAGACATGAGGCTTGTTGGAGTCTGGGAGTTCCAGAGTTCTCAGCAACATAATAAGAACCCCATCTCTTAAAAAAATTTTTTTTAATTGCATAGAATGCAAACATATATAATTTATCTCGAGACATTTTTGGTCTTTTTTTCTTCTTTCCCTCCCCTCCTCCTCCCTTCCTTTTTTTTTTTTTTTTTTGAGACCAAGTCTCAAGCTGTCCCCCTAGATAGAGTGCTGTGGTGTCATGGTTCACAGCAACCTCCAACTCATGGTCTCAAGGAATCCTCTTGCCTCAGTTTTTCTATTTTTACTAGAGACGGGGTCGCTCTCTTGCTCAGGCTGGTCTCAAATGTGTGAGCTCATCCACCCACCTTGGCCTCCCAGAATGCTAGGATTACAGACATGAGCCACCACGCCCGGCCTTAAAAAATTTTTTTTAATTAGAAAAAAAATTGGCAAGTTTCTACTCAAGAGCCAACTTTTCAGAAATCATGTTGTATTTTGTTTTTTGAGCTTATTAGCCTCTCTTCATTGAAGCGGATTGCACCGTTGTTTGTTAGCAGTAAGTATTTTAAAAAGTAAGTGAGTGGACAGGGACAAAGAAAGGCCACAAGTCACTCTTCTATTCCTATTAGCATAAAAGTGATCTGCCTCATTGTTGCTATTATCAGAGAATGAGTTCTTTTATAACAGCAGCATATTCATTCTTCTAGAAAAATTCACTTGCTTTCTATCCTAACTTGTTTTTCGTTTCTACCAATATTCCCTTTCAGACTCGGCTTCAACCAACTCAGGACATAACGACTGCTCCATTTCTATGGCAAACCTTTCTCCCTTGGCCTCCCCAGCCAACCTTTTACAGCAGACTGAGGACCAAATTCCTTCCAACCTAGAAGGACCATTTGTGAACTTACTCCCCCCCCTTCTCCAAGAGGACTATCTCTTGAGCCTTGGGGAGGAGGAAGGCATCAGCGATCTCTTTGATGCTTATGATTTGGAGAAGCTCCCACTGGTGGAAGATTTCATGTGTAGTTGATTATGCTTGTGTGACCTCTCCTTACAAACCAATATTTTTTTATCATGGAACCAGACCATCTGTCATGCAGTGTTGTCCCTTCCTACCTTCTTCCTCCAAGAGAGTATCATGAAGTAAACTACAGACGTCAGAGGAAAGCTGATATTTTACTGAATTTTTTTTTTTTTAAATAAATTGTCTAAACGCACAGTTGCAGGCTCCCTTGGGAAAGGCCTGCTTAGCCCAGGCTCCAAGATCTCCTGGATTGGTCAGCAAGTGAGAAAATGTGCAATCAGGTGTCCCTCACCCAGACTTTTCCTTCCTCCCCCGCCCCCTTCCTCCCGGATTGGCTTGCTGTGCCTGACGGATGGGCTGTAGAATGGGGTGCGGCCACCTGGCCCACTCGCAAACAGCAATCTTCCTTAATAGCATTTCAAGCCGTGCCTTCTCTGCAGAATGCATGTCTTTGGGGTCTGCTACTATGGAATGGAACTGCAGCCAATGCAAACTTGAAGTCATGCAGAAGTATGAAATGAATTTCTTCAGCTCTTAGGAATATTTAAATTACTGTCATAATTCAGTTTAAGCTATGGACTATGTGTCCACTAGGAGGTCAAGGGAACCTCCGCAGCCTTTCAGATGAAGAACCTGTTTCAGATGTGCTTGTTGCAGATACAGAGGACGAGCAGAGTTCTGCCACTCTGAGCTGTTGTGGATTTTCCTGTCTCCATAAACGCCTCCCACTCCCCATCCCCCCTGTGTTTGTGAGTCTCCATTTGATTTGTAGCAAATGCCTACTTAGGAGTTCTTTGTGAATTGTTTTTAGATGTTTTATTTTTTTAGCTGCCATTTAAGCATTCCTGTGGCACCCATCACCATTTCAATTTAATTGTTTACTTTGAAGCGGTTTTTGCAAATTCACATTACTTAAGCAGAGGGAGAGAACCTCTACGGATCAGAGCATCTAAACCTGTGTGCCCTAAGGTCTACCAGCCTCTGCAAGCATCGTCCCATCTTTTTCCTTTCCCAGTAGAGGGAGCTTGGAGCCAGTCACTCCTGGGGCTCGCCAACTGGGTTGGCCCATCAGAAAGGAGAACCAGGTCGGATGACTACGTAGCAATCCCAAGGAGCAGCAGGCATGGATCCCTCCGTCCTTGGGTTGCCTGGGCCCTTGTGACCGGGGAAAGGGCTCTCTTACTCCACACTCAGGGAGACCACTTCTCAGGATGGGGTCAGACGGAGAGGCCTCCAGGTAGAAAGACAGCCCCATTGTGTGAGTGGCATTTCCTTAAGCTGGTAAGAACAAGGAGCTCCCACTGTGTCGGGGGCTGGAATAGTTCTGGCCAGAACTCATTCCCCTTCATCTATGAAGGAATGAGTAAGGGAAGTCAGGATGTAGAAGATGAAGGGAAAGAATGCTGGGGCATCTCCGCTTTACTCTTCAGGAGTGGTGGCCCACGTTGGGGACTTGATGTCAGCTGCAGATCCTACAGGTTATGTCCAGAATGGCTTTCCCATTGGCAGGTGGCCCTGGCCATCTCCCACTGGGAAGATGACATCATAGGACTTTCAGGCCATTCCTTGCATGCTAAGGACTGTGGGAATGAGGGAGTCAGATAAAGGATAAACCTCAGTAGGAACAGTTAAATTGAAATGGCAGTGTGCCTGGCCCAGCGGCACGCACTGTAGTAGGCACTCAACTCATACGTGTTTAACTGAATTGAAATATCCCTTGGGAAAACAAACAAAACCAGAAACCACAAGAGCCCCAGCCAGTTTACTCTAGGTAGATGTCCACAATATGCAAAGTGGTGGTGGGGTCAAGTCTGATGACACCAGCACTTTAAACTCTCTGTGTGGGTGTGCATGGGTGTATGTTTGGGAAGAAAAACAAAGGTGCAGACTAGCTTCCTTTTTCTTCTTCAGCCTCCATCCCCGGCCTCCTCCCCTCACACACACTGGACTTGGTACAAAATATCAGTGTGGTCCGAGATGAAGCGTTGGGGTGGGGGGGCAGAGGGAGCTTTGTGTTAAGTGCCTACTGGAAATGCACTGTGGGGTTTTTTCCTGTATGGGAAACCATTTATGCCAAGCTTTTCCCCATTTCCCATATTTATCTCATCTGGTTAGCTGCCTCTGCTTCCAGCTTTGTGTGATTCTCTTTGCCAGCTGCACAAAGCTGATTTTTTCCAAAGTCTAAAGACTGAACTCACCCGGCTAGGTTGTTGTGTGTTTTGTTGACTTTCTCGTGGAACCTTTTCATAATGTAATGCCGTATTTATTATTTTAAAAATGAAAGGAATACTAATAAATCTTAAAAGTTCCTTCATAAGATTTTTCCAGTTACTGGGTGTAACTGGTATCCATTAATTAGATGTCCATACTGTATTCTGTTCGCATTAATCATTTTCTTTTTCGCATAGTATCTGGCACACAAAGTGGGTTAGTACTACAGTATTTGTGTTACTTTAAGTACTAAGTATGCAGGTTTCCTGGTACCATTGAGTTGCTGCTATTAAAGCTCACACATGAAATGGCTAAAAGTTACAAGTGTGCGAATTATGACTGCGTGAGCCTTAGAATATAAAATGTATAAAGGGCAACACATGAGCTGTCAAACAGTGTTAGATGTGTGTTTATATGTACAGAGTTGTGCATAGCAATCGTTTTATTTAAGTTGATATGTAGTCTACTCACATTTTCATTATTTAGCAATTTTGTATAAAAATAGCAATTAATTTGTAAACACTGCCAGAATATTTTCTAGCTGGTTTAAAAATTTTTAAGAGTGTTATTTTGTTTGTTTTCTGTTGTGGTTCTTGTTTTCATTTTTGTTGTAGATCTGTAAATAAAAATTGCAGTATTTAAAGCTTTAGCTTTCAGGAAAAAGAAAATAAGAACTCAGTGTGTGCATGACAACTTGTGTGTATGAGAAGGAGGGATTTGAAGGAAGATGCCTTGCAGAGTAAGTCGGGTGGTAATTGTCAGGGTGTGGGAATTTCTTTTCCTCTGGGGGTACCTGATTTTGTAAAAAGGAAGTACTTCTCCCCAAACTGGGAGTAGGTAAACTACTAATCAACTTAGCTTTGTGTTGTATGCTAGTTTAAAAAAGAAAATATGTAATATAATGTAAAAAAAAACAAACAAAAAAAGCTTTTATGATGGATTTTGTAAATAGATTTGTTACAGGGTGACCTGTTCTCTAGCTGTGATCTTACCTTCAAATGGGTGTAATTTGAATAAATTTTGTATGGTAAAGGATCAATAAAATGATTTTTTTTATGAGTTCAGACTTATGGTTGGATATTCTTAATATTATCTTATACTGCTGTATTAATTGCATTTTTAAAGACATTTAAGGAAAAAGGTGGCAGAGAAGCTGAAACATTGCATCCTTTACCCTTTATTTAGGACTTTGGGAGCATGAAACAAATATTTGTTGCATACCTGTGGTAAGTTCCACACTCTGAACTTTGCCGTGTCCCTGTGACACTGAGAAAGTAACATGTTTCACTCCTCGTGAGGTATGAAGCCAGTAAATTTTCATTCTTGTCTGGTAATTACCTCCTATGTTCTAGATTCTATATTTCTTATAATACCTCCTCTGAACAGATTAGAATGTTTGACTGCCACGTCACTTTATTAACTCTGAACTTATTATCCCCTAACCCCAAAATGCTATATATGGTACACACAAAAAATCTTTATGGAAGGATATGAAATAAAACAAAAAGTAAGATGTACACCCCCCATCCTGTTCTCCCAAGTTAACTAACGTTCTCATTTTTCTTGTGTCATCCTTCTAGTCCATACATTTTCCAGGTACATATAAACACATGTGTATTTAACATGATTTTACTTAAATACATATGTGCTGATCTGTGACTTTTTCCCACTAAATCCATCTACATCTTATTAGTATTTACAAATCATGTTTATGTTCTTCAAAGACTGCATAGCATTCCGGTGATTAACAATTTAATCATTTACTTACCCAGGTAACTTACTGTTTGAGAGATATCTTCATTTTACTCTAAAAATATTTTGTAAGATTTATAAAATACTTGTAAGTTACATCAGGTACTTTTTTTACAACACACAAAACAAAATTTACCACTAGTGACATTTCATACATTCAAAGTGTTGTACAACCATCACCTCTATCGAGTTCCAGAACATCTTTGTCACCCCAAAAGGAAACCTTGTACCCGTTAAGCAGTCACTCCTTATTCCCTCCTGGCAGCCTCTGGCAACCGCCAGTCTGTTCTCTGTCCCCATGGATTGGGCTGTTCTGAATCTTTCCTATAACATTTGCCCTTTCGTGTCTGATTTCTTTGGATTAGATGGATCAGTAGTTCATTCCTTCTTATATCTGAATAACACTCCCTTGTAAGGATATCCCACGTTGTGTGTATCCATCCATCAGCTGAGGAACGTGTGAGTCGCGTCTGTTTTTAGGAATGCCAGGTAGTAATTTTAAGTGCTTTTTATGAGTGCGCTATGTTTTTTTTTAAAGTAGACATCACTATTTCAGACATTATTTCTCTCCCCTTCTAGAATGAAAGCTCCGTGAAGAAAGGTGCACGACTCCGTATTGATCATTAGTGTACCCCCAATTCCTAGAATAGTGCCTGGCAAACAAG
This sequence comes from Perodicticus potto, assembly GCA_963574655.1. Classification (NCBI taxonomy): domain Eukaryota; kingdom Metazoa; phylum Chordata; class Mammalia; order Primates; family Lorisidae; genus Perodicticus; species Perodicticus potto. Next base: position 36,668 of record CAUYRH010110426.1, read on the forward strand.
TGCCTAATAAATACTTGAGCAAAATATTCCTATTTTGCAGACGAGTAATCTGAGATTCAAAAATTTTATTTTCAAATGCTCCAAAGCAGCACACACTCACATAGTGAGCTCAAAGGATTTTGGCCACATGTTGTCCTCATCTTCCACATCTTGACTTAACTTTTTTTAAAAAAACATTTTTGCGGCTCAGCGCCTGTAGCTCAGTGAGTAGGCCACATACACCGAGGCTGGCAGGTTCAAGCCCGGCCCAGGCCTGCTAAACAACAGTGACAACTGCAACAACGGGCGCTGCGGCGGGCGCCTGTAGTCCCAGCTACTTGGGAGGCGGAGGCAGGAGAATCACTTAAGCCCAAGAGTTGGAGGTTGCTGTGAGCTGTGATGCAATGGCACTCTCCCTAGGGGAACATAGTGAGATTGTCTCAAAAAAAAAAAAATTTTTTTTTTTTTGCATTTCATCTTCTTTAGTTTTACATAGAGTCCTGTTACCCAGACTTTGGAAGCCTCAATTCTGATATTTAACACAGCCCCTGTCCTCGGCAGGGATCTGCATATGTGGTCAGCAGGCAGTCAAGCCTATGGTCAAGCCAGTAATAAAACTGAACAAGACAGTATAAAGATATTCCTTCATTCAGGTAGACGATGGGGAGAAGAAGCTAGCAGATAAAATAAGAATTGCCCATCTACGAAAGCAGTTGAAAAATATAGACAAGATGAATTTTAATCAATCATGTAATGTCTTGTAAAAGTGCATGTAAGACTATATTGTGTATAATTCTTTTTTTTAAGAAAGTCTCACTCTGTTGCCCCGTGTAGCGCGTACTGCTGTCATCATAGCTCACTACAATCTCAGGCTCATATCAAACAATCCTCCTGCCTCAGCCTCCCAAATACCTACAGGTGCCTACTACAACACCTGGCTAATTTTTCTATTTTTAGTGAGACAGGGTCTTACTCTTGCTCAGGCTGGTCTTGCCTGAACTTACGCAATCCACCCACCTCAGCCTCCCAGAGTGTTAGGATTACAGGCATGAGCCACTGCGCCTGACCTATATAAAAGTTTTTTTTAATTCAGAACCTTAACCAAATACCGTTTTGGAAATGGGTCTCAGTAATATTTAACAGCTGGAAAATAAGACTGTTACAGAAAAGTAAATTGTATTAAATGATTCATTGTCAATTAAGGAAAACATTTATTTAGTTGTTCAGTCATCCTTTAAATGAGTACAAAGTGATTACTATTTGCTAGGCACTGTTTGGGTGCTGGAGTCCAAATTTAAAAAGACTTTGGTGGGCAGCACCTGTGGCTCAGTGGGTAGGGTACCGGCCCCATATACCGAGGGTGACGGGTTCAAACCCTGCCCCAGCCAAACTGCAACAAAAAATAGCCGGGCCTTGTGGCAGGCACCTGTAGTCCCAGCTACTCAGGAGGCTGAGGCAAGAGAATCGCCTAAGCCCAAGAGCTAGAGGTTGCTGTGAGCTGTGATGCCACAGCACTCTATGGAAGGTAAATAAAGTGAGACTCTGTCTCTAAAAAAAATAGAGTTGGTTCCTGTCAGCAAGAGAAAGTTGACAGTCTAGTTGGGGCAGATACAAGTTTTAGCTAGGAGAAGCAAAATGGAGGGCCAGATCTCAAATAAGCTATTTTTCTTTCTGAAGCCATTTTTGGAAGAATTAGAAAGACAGACAGTCAGGGGCTGAAACAGAAATGGAGGGTAGGTGTAGCCTTGCCCCTGGAAAGCTTTCCGAAATAGCAGAGATCCTGATCTAGGGTGCTTGGGGGGCAATTCCTAGTCCCAGGCCTGGCATCTGAATTCAGGAGGGTTTTAGAGAGGACCGCCCTGTAGCGGAATGCAATGAATTCATTTTCTAGGATCTGGGCAACCCCAATCTACAGCTAAACCACAACTCTGATACAAAGGAAAATGACAAGATTATAGGTCACACATCAGGCTACTGGGGAGAATATGACTACCTAGAATTGACTAGCCTGGAGTCAATTAGAAGTTAAAGAAGTAGCATTCTCTGCAGGAAGTTAGAGTTCCACTGAATACAAACAGCAAGGCTTCATCATGCCCTTAATCTGGGCCTCAAAGATTGAAAGATAAATAGAAGCATTTATCAAATTCTGAAATTTTAAAAACACCAGGGAACCCAAAAGGAACAAAGCCCCACATTATCAGGGACTTGCCTGAGAAGCAACACTGGAAACCCAGCATTGCTTCTGTTAGGGTGATCCAGGGCTTGGCATGTATCCTGTCACAGTATAGACAGAGTTAGTAACCTATTGCAGGACAAGCTCTATCTTCTCCTCCCTATGTGAACTACAGTGCCTGAATTCACACAAATCAGGAATACAGAAACTCGGGACCTGAAACTTAAGGAACTGAGATAAACCAACTAACCAACAATACCATGTCAATTGGTAGAATCAGATACTGTAAAATAGTTTCTGAGTTGAAATGTCACTTCACTTCTGACAAGGAGCTGGTTTCATTGTGTGATAATTCAGTGATCAGCTGGGGTTTTTTTTTATCAGGAACAGTCTCTATGCTCTTTCTTCTGTATCTGTAAGGTCTTTTAGTTCCCTACTTAAATATGCACATCAGAAACCTGCCTCTGCCTAGTGTTAGCCCTGGAACCATCACCTGGCTGTCATGATTAATTAATCATTTTGAATGAACAAGAGTTTCTGGAATATCCCTGTTTATATTCTCCACTGACCATCTACTCTTTCATGTTTCATAAGTGCACAGCAATCATTACATGCTTAGCCTATGAGCAAAAGGACAAGTTGGGAGATAAATCTTTAGAAAGCATAAGTTTGGAGGCTTCTTTTGTCGTTAGCATTTGATAAAAATGGATTTGCTGCTTTTAAATGGTGGAAGAATCAAATTGACAGCAGCTTCTAAATAGGGTGTTTCACTTCCTCCATGAAAGACTCCTCTTCCTTTATAGACCACTTTTCAGCTTCAGGAGTCTTTAAGACAGATTTTCTGCATAATCAAAGTCAGGGCACTTGCCTCAGCTGAAGCCTAAATTATACTGTATGTCTCATGCCTGAATAGTCCTTAGCATTGTAGAGGGCTTTATAGTTTGCTAAGTATTTTCATATGCCTATCTCTTCATTTAAAGCCATTTGTAACTGATGGAAACAGCTGCAGAAGTAACTAATCAATCTGAAAAATGACAGAACAGTATGTGGGCAGTGCTGTAAATGAAAGAAGAAAAGCATTTTGCTGTGAACCATACTCTGGAGACCCAAGGAGCAAAAAAAGAACACTGCAGGTCCACAGGAGAGACCTGAAATAATGATGTCGGTGAACAGAAATTAAACTATGCCAACAAAGAGAGCATGTTCACGTGGGTGGGAATGGGAAGTGTGTGTGTATGTGTGTCTAGGAATGGGAGGAGACAGAAAGAGACTCAAGATATTTAAAAAGAGCCACAAACTAAATTCTGTCCATGGCAAGAAACCAAAGAATCAACGTTCCTTTAGGCAAAGAGGAACGACCATACCATTGACTGAGAGCTTAGGTGTTTGTGAAAGGAAGAGAGTGGGTGTTAAAGGGCAAGCAAAGGGGTATAATGAAGAAAAGGAAATGTAGATAGTTTATAAACAAGTCTAATGCCTGGTCCTAGGAAAGAGATAAGCCAGCAACTGGAGACAAAACTTAGTTGCAAGAACAGAAAAAAAGAATTGGATGGGACTTCTGCTGCCAGCAATATGGCAGATTAGATAACTAGGAAACCCTCCTGTTGTAAAACATCTAGATTCAACAGAAAACACAATTTTATTGGTGAGATTAGGAGAATTTCCCAAAGGACCAGAAGCACAAAACTCATTAGCTGAAAAGAAAGGTCGAGAAGCTTGGGGAAGGCAAGGACACGTAAGGACACCTGCCAATTTTATTGCCAATATTGTTACCAAAATTGAGAGACAAAGCCTTGGGACCACAGAGAAAGATGGAAGCACTAAACCTAAGAATCCCAATTAAGCAGAGAAATTGGAAGAAGGTTCCAGTGCTCTCAAATCATAGTCATCTTCTTATCAGCAAAAGCAAACACAAATCCTCTCTGGACAAATCATCCTGAATGTAGTACCAAAGACCAGATCTATCAAATATGAGCTCACGATCAAAGATCAGCACGTAGGTAAGGAAGCAAAGCTTCATTAATAGCAGAAGTAAGAACCCCAAAGAATTCAAATAACAGCGTTATCAGATATAGAATATAAAATGAATATGTGTGAAATGCTTAAAGAAATAAAAGACGGCATCACAAAAATGACCAAGCACCAAGAGATAATCATAACATCATAACCTGCCAGATAGATTAGTAAAAGAATTTTTTTTTTTTTTGAGACAGAGCCTCAAGCTGTCACCCTGGATAGAGTGTTATGGCATCACAGCTCACAGCAACCTCCAATTCCTGGGCTCAAGCGAGTCTCCTGCCTCCGCCTCCCAAGTAGCTGGGACCACAGGCGCCCGCCACAACGTCCGTCCTGGGCTGGATTCGAACCCGCCAGCTCAGGTGAACGTGGCTGGCGCCTTAGTCCGTTGAGCCACAGGCACCGAGCCTAGAAAAAGAATTTTTTTAAGTGTTAGAAATTAAAAATACCATTATTGGCTCGGCACCTGTAGCTCAAGGTGCCAGCTACATACACCAGAGCTGGCAGGTTCAAATCCAGCCCAGGCCTACCAAACAACAATGACAACTACAACCAAAAAATAGTCGGGTGTTGTGGCAGGTGCCTCTAGTTCCAGCTACTTGGGAGGCTGAGGCAAGAGAATCGCTGAAGCCCAAGAGTTTGAGGTTGCTGTGAGCTGTGATACCATGACACTCTACCCAGGGCAACAGCTTGAGGCTCTGTCTCAAAAAAAATAATAATAATAAATTAATAAAAATACCATTGTTGAAGAAAAGAAAAACTAATAAACAAATCACCAGATTAGATATAGTGAAAGAAATAGTAAACTAGAAAATAAATCTGACAAAATTATCCAGAATGGAGCACAGAGAGAAAAGATCATGGAAAATATTAGAAATATTTGAAGATATTTCAAGACTTAGATATTTTTTTCCCTAAAGAGCCAGATAATAAGTATTTTAGGCATTGTAGGCCACAAGGTCTGTCAAAACTACTTGACTCCGGGCTCAGCGCCTGTGGCTCAACGGGCTAAGGCCCCAGCCACATACAACTGAGCTGGCGGGTTCGAATCCAGCCCGGACCCGCCAAACAACAATAACGGCTGCAACCAAAAAATGGCCGGGCGTTGTGGCGGGTGCCTGTAGTCCCAGCTACTTGGGAGGCTGAGGCAGGAGACTCGCTTGAGCCCAGGAGTTGGAGGTTGCTGTGAGCTGTGATGCCACAGCACTCTGTCCAGGGTGACAGCTTGAGGCTCTGTCTCAAAAAAAAAAAAAAAAAAAAAAAAAAAAAAACTACTTGACTCTGCCTCTGTAACATGGAAGGAATCATAAATTTTTTGTTAATAAATGAGAATGGCTGTGTTTCAATAAAACTTTATTCATAGTGCTAAAATCTTATTTTCACATAATTTTCACTTGTCATAAAGTAATATTCCTTTGATTTAGTTCAATCATTTAAAAAATATAAAATTCATATTTAGCTCATGCCAAAACAAGTAGTAGGCAGTTTCTAGCCTGCTGTGGTTTGAATATTTGTCCCCTCCAAAGCTCATGTTGAAATTTAATCCCCACTGTGGCAGTATTGACAGGTGGGGCATGTAAGAGGTGAGTCGGTCAATAGGGGTCTGCCTTCATGAACCAGTTAATCCATTCATGGATTAGTGGATTGGTGGATTATCATGGGAGTGGGACTGGTGGCTTTATGAGAAGGGGGAGACCTGAATTAACACGTTCAGCCCCATCACCATGTGAATCCTTGTGCTACCTTGGGACCCTGCAGAGAGTCCTCATAACGACGAAGGCCCTTGCCAAATGTGCCTCCTTCACCTTAACCTTGGACTTCCCAGGCTCTAGAACTGTAAGAAATGAATTCCTTTTCTTTGTAAATTACTCGGTTTCAAATATTCTGTTACAAGCAACAGAAAACAGACTAAGACAGAAAACTGGTACTGAGAAGTGGGGTGTTGCTCATAACAAATACCTGAAAATGTGGAAGAAGCTTTGGAACTGGGTAATGATCAGAGGTTGAAATAATTTGGAGGAGCAGAATAGAAAAAGCCTATGTTCTGGCTTAAAAGACAAGAAGACGAAAGAAAGTTTGTAACTCCTTAGAGATTTATTAAGTGGTCCTCCCTGAAATGCTGATGGAAATAGGAATAGTAAAGGTCATTATCACAAGGTTTCAGATGGACTTGAAGAACAAGTATTAGAAACTGTAGTACAGGCCATCCTAATTATAAACTGGCAATAACTTGGCACCACTGTGTCCATACCATAGGGCTTCATGGAGGGCAGAATTTAAGAGCAATGAATTAGTCTATCAGGCAGAAGAACTATCTAAGAGGAAAAGCATCAAAGCTGCTGACATGGCTACTCATTTTTTTTTTTTTTTTTTTTGAGATAGAGTCTCACTATGTCACCCTTGGTAGAGGGCTGTGGTGTCACAGCTCACAGCAACCTCAAACTCTTGGGCTTCAGTGATTCTCTTGCCTCAGCCTCCCAAGTAGCTGGGACTACAGGTGCCCACCATGACACCTGTTTTTTTTCTTTTTTGGTTGCAGTTGTCATTGTTGTTTAGTAGGCCCA
>CAUYRH010110428.1:0-45084 GCA_963574655.1 Perodicticus potto
AAATACGTTGGAGTTCTCTGTGTATTCTGGTTATTAAGCCTTTGTTGGAGGTATAACTCACAAATATTCTTTCCCATTCTGAGGGCTGTCTTCTAGCGATATTTACTGTGTTCTTGGCAGTGCAGAAGCTTTTTAGTTTCATCAGATCCCAGTAGTGTATTTTTGATGCTGCTTCCATTGCTTTGGGGGTCCTCCTCATGAAGTATTCGCCCGGGCTGATGCATTTAAGAGTGTTCCCTGCACTTTCTTCTAGTATTTTTATAGTTTCATGTCTTAAGTTTCTAATACTCTTTAAGAGCTACCTTTCCCCAAAATATTCATTCATCTATTTTTTTCATTCTGCCGTTCATTTTTAAGTCACTATCATACTGAACACAGACCTTATTTTCAAGAAAAGGTGATAATTTTCTCTCCTTTTTTTTTTTTTTGTAGAGACAGAGTCTCATTTTATTGCCCTTGGTAGAGTGCTGTGGCATCACACAGCTCACAGCAACCTTCTCTTGCCTCATTCTCCCGAGTAGCTAGGACTACAGGTGCCTGCCACAACGCCCGGTTATTTTTTTGTTGCGGTTTGGTCAGGCCGGCGCCCTACCCACTGAGCCATAGGCACTGCCCATTCTCTCCCTTTTTTTAACAGCCCCAAATTTATCCTTTGAACATAAATGTAATCCTTGGCCTAAAACTGTAAATTTTCTGATTATTGAAGATTCTCAAGTAATAAATAAACCATTCCCACAAAAATTAGAAAAATTACTGGGTTAAATATTGATACTCTATCATATATTATTTTCCATGTGTAGTAAATCTCAGTGTGTTGTGACTTCACAGTTTCCATGTGGGATCAGTTAGAGTGACAGATTTGAGACTTTATCACCTGTATGGTCTGAAGAGAAGGTATATATGAAGGTAGAGGGCTGAGAAAAATGTGACGATGAAAGAGGAAATGGGATCAGAAGCATAGCTGGATAGATTGGATTCAACTAAAGGAAAAACAAATATGAAACAAATTACTTACCATACAGGGAGTTGGGAAGTTAGTTGCCACTGCTTGGTGGCCTTAATTTTCTCAAACAAACAAGAGGTAAGAGTATGACAGTTTAGAAGTTGGGTTAGGGGATTTGAAGATTTGGAATAATCACTGAAGAAAATATAAGAAGTAGCTAACCAAGGACAAATTAAAGGTTGATGAACAATTCCAGAGGTCCAGCTGAAGATTAGAGACTAACAATTTCAAAAGGCACTAACATGAGAGGAGCAATTTGATCTTTTCCAATGGCACTGAAGCAGTGGAAGTAGAAAAGGAGGAAAGTCATACTGGTATTTATTGAGAAGTGAGAGTTTTGTGGACGGTTGTTGGAAAAATAACAGTGGAAAGAAACTAAGAGTACTCATGTAAATGTCAGCGCTAAATAAGAAAGAAGGAAAAGTCCATATGAAAACTGGTAGGGTAGGAGAAAATAGAGGAAATATAGGAACTGGAAAACTATATGACACAATTATAGGATTCTGGGCATATAAAAGGGTTGAATTAAAGTATGTCATTGAAATATAAGATTTTACTATTGACCTATTCCATTAATTGACACATTATAAAACATGTATTGGAGTGAGTAGAGCTAATGAAAGAATATACAGCATTTGTAGATAACTGGAGTTATCTAAGTTTTGGAATTATGAGGCAGTTTATGCGGCTTTTTAAATGAATATTTAAGTTCCTTAGGATTGTGGTAAAATTGAGAACAGAAAACTAAGCCAGCTCCCAAGGATTTCAGTAAACGAGAGAATGAACATCAGCTACGAAGAAAAAAAAAAAAAAGGAAATCTAAGCTAGCATATTCGGTTGTCATAAGCTACAAAGAAATTTCAACTTTTAAATAAAAGTAGAAGAGAAATGTTTAAGAAAAAGTTGCCACTAGCCAGAAATATTACAACCTATAAAGAAGGGTAAGTAATTCTCACTAGAGAAACCTTCAGGTTAAGCAGTATATTTAAGAAAATACCAGAGTTAGTTAAGACACGATTAAAGATTGAGTGTTGCATTGCACATAATGAAAGGGTTTGCTTTGCTGTTGGTGTTGCCATATTTTATAGGTTCCTTCCTAATGCCGCAGCCCTATAATACAGTTCCTGTAGGTCGCGACCCACAGGTTGAGAACTGCTGCTCCAGGTCATTGTATTTCTACTTCAATATCATAGCTCTATTCTTTGATATGAAATTGAAGATCAGTATTAATTAAAATTTATTTCCACGTTTTACATAAATTTTGAAAGTCAACAGTTTGACTTCATATTGTAGTGATATACATAGTTAGTAATTTCTAGCAATTTGTATTTCTGTGGTGACTGATTATTCTATCCTATTATCACACAGAAAGTTTTATTCAGTGATGCCTAGGCAGATTAATTTTTACTGATAAATTAATGTCATTATAGATAAAATAGCACTTTAGGGTTATATACATTAGAATATTCATTAGTATTCATTTGTATATCGAACTTTGTTTTCTGGCATTACCACTGTTGATTAATATATAGGGGAATAATATTTCTATAAACTTGACTGCTGAAGAGATAAGATACATTTCTATTCTCTTTTCTGCATTTATTTCTAACATTTTTCCCATTGATTGTTAGGAAGTAAAATAAATTTAGTATGAGAATAGATAAACCCTTAAATTGGAGTAGCTTCTACCATACAAACTAATGAAAGAAGAAAAAGCTGTGCAGTAACTTCTATCATAGTTATATTTATTATTATAGGCCAATAAGGACAAGTAATCCACAGCTGCTGTTCTAAACAAAATACAGCATTCTGATCAATGACTCCCTCATGATCACATTTATCCCTCATAATAAATAAATTTAGCCTACAGAAGTTTGATTTTTATAGAAATACAAACATTCTTTTTTTAAAAAAAATATGAATCAAAGAACTTATGCATGAGTGTTATTGTCTACTTACAGGCTCTTGTTTTTTATTCATTTCGATGTATGCTCACACTGACTCTTGTCCCTGAACTGTGGTTTCTTTATGTAAAGTACATACCCATTCTTCAACACCCAACTCAAATATAAATTCATCTATGACATACCTTTTTTCTCTTCCTTCATAGTTTATATATTAATACAACACGTGTAAAAAAAAACACATGGGTATTCTCCTTTGTTTAATTTTAATTTTTGTATAGATAAGTTCTCACTATATTTATTGCCTAGGCTGGTCTCAAACTCCTGGACTCAAACACTCCTCCCACCTCAGGGCTCCCAAAGGTAGGATTATAGGCATGAGCCACCATGCCTGGCCTATATATTATCTTTTTACAATACCAGTTTCTTTTGTGGAACCCATATTATCCCCTGTGATACTTTATTTAAATACATGTTTAATTTATTGTGGTTGATTATTAGTAGGCTTTTGAGGACAGAGTATCTGTTATTTTAGTATTTTCATTGTCCAGACCCCGTATCTAAAATATCTTACTCACAGTAGGCACTCAGCAGAAGTTTGTGTATAAATTGAGATTGTAATAAAGTAGTAAAAGTTTGGAAGTGCAAAGATTTCAGTGAGAACAGAGCTTCCAAAATAGTGCTTCCGGCATAATGCTACACCCAATATGCTCACTTTACTCTTCTTTGACAAAAGTTTGTAAATAGTTTAGGAGATTATTTTTTCCAATGGAAATAAACCTCTTATTTATTTCAGAAATCAGTGGAAATTACTTCATAGTAGTTTATTTTATGATTTACATGTATTCCCTTTAAGTGAGATTTATTTGGTTGGTTAGTTGGTTTATTGATAAATGATTAAAGATCATTTCTCTAATCTTTTTATCTTTCAGTAAAATTCACTTTGCACTCTTTTGGGGAGCACATTAGATTGGCATAAGTTTGCCTAATTTTTAATTACTGTCTAATGATCTTTTTTGTTATCTTTTCTTATGTTTTTCTACCACTCTTGTTAGACTTCATAAAAGATTTTTACTAAAAATGTAACGATTATCATTTGTAAAAGACAAATGTTTAAAAATTTATAAAATTAGTCTTCTGGGACTTTCTATCAATGTATTTTGAATAAATGATGTATAGAACTTAATATTGAAGTTGTCTGAAGACAACTATGTATTTTCTAGAAATTCTGTTACAGCAGTGGTTCTCAACCTGTGGGTTGCAACCCACAGCAACTGTATTAAAGGGTTGTGGCATTAGGAAGGTTGAGAACCACTGTATTACAGGCAATCCCCAAGTGTTTATTCATTAAGTCAAGTGTTAAGTTTCTTCAGTACTAGACTGACAATAACATGATTGATGTCTTTACCGAGACATTAAAAATTCTGGTTCCAGTATTTGCATATTTATAATGAGAATTACATGCAAAAAATGAACTTTTAGATACTTCAGTGAGGAGAAAAGGATTTTTAACAATATTATAAACAAAATCTGTAATTGTTCCTAACAGTATAAAAATAATTGCTCAATGAATCTGGTGTCAGCCAACTATTATAGACATAAATTAACTTTTAACTCTTTATTAATCATGTTTTACTTCCATGTTTTACCAGATAGATAGGAATGTGATTGTAGAAAGGCAACATTCACCAGACTATATTACATTAATTTCCTCTGACTCATACAGTTGCAGTATTATAATCATGGTCAAGAGCTCTCAAACTCAAAGCCCTTAAGGGTCCAAGCAGGTAACATACATGACTGAAGTTAGTCAGGTTTAAGATTTAGATAGTATTAGAGAGGTGGTCAGCTGGAGAGCACATGTGTTCCAGAAAGGCTGTTTCACTGCAACTAGTTGATACCATAAAGGAATGTGGCAGTATTGTCAGATCTGATGTTTCAGAAGACCGGGAACTCTGGCTCTCATGCTAACTTCGTAAAGAACTCTTCTGGCCAAAGAGAGTGAACCAATGAGCCAGATCAAGGGGTAGGCCACCAGTTTTCAGGTGAAGTAGTAATTATTGTTATAAAAATGACTCCAAGTTACTACAAGTTTCAAATAGTCAAAGAAAGACTCAGGAATATTTTTCATATCATTTTAAGTCAGAAAACTGCTCATGTTTTAGAACAGCTTTTAGTAATGTGATTATAGTTTAACCAAAATATTGTATCCCTAAGTATTCCTGTTAATGAAGGTTCTGCTGTAATAATGTCACAGTACTCATGTATATGTGCATGTGTGTGTACTAAAAGCAAATTAAACCTTAAAAGCAAATTAAACTCATTTTGCTCAGATAACAAGCAAAATAGTAGGATGTTCTATGGAATCCTCATGTAGAATACTGCAAAGCCATTAACAGATTGGAAAAGAATTCAGTGCTGGCGACTCTGAGGTGAGGTCTACACCATCTTTCAGATGTCCCCAGGGAAGTTGAGTTCCAGGTGTTTACGGCAATGACCTGCTCATTAACTGACCCTCTTTGGGCCTCCTTCTTTTTGCTATCTCACTTCCATACTCCTCATGGTAGGCAGAATTATGACTTCCCCCCCCAAAAGATATCCATATCCTAATCCCCAGAATTTGTGAATATGTCAACTTACCTGACAAAAGAGATTTTGCAGCTATGATTAAGGTTATGAAATTTGATACGGCAATATTATCCTGGATTATCTAGGAGGGCCCTATACACTGCTGTGGGTCTTTCAAAGCTGAGAATCTTTTCTGGCTGGTTGGAGAGATGCAATGTTGTTGGCTTTGGAGATGAAGCAAGGGGGCCACAGCCAAGGGATGCATTGGCTTCTAGAAGCTGGAAAGATAAGAGCTGCCTATATCTCTAGCTCAGTGATCCGTGTCAGACCTCTGACCTACAGTACTATAAAATAATAAATGTGTGTTGTTTTAAGCTACTAAATTTATGATAATTTGTTATGGCAACAATAGAAAGTTAATTCACTCCTCTCCCCATTTTGGCATTAACTCTAAAATAGACCACTTGCATTTAAAAAGTATGGTACAGGATTTTAAGCCTCTAAGAGTAGAGCTAATTATAGAAATGCCAAATATATATAAATAAATGATCTTGCTCCATGTGGAAAACTATGTTTTCTGTTTTTTATAGTATAACTACCTAGATGAAGGGAAAATTAAGTCAAGCTTTATTGAGACTGCTAGAAAATATAAAATCCTTAAATCTGTTCTGAAGTGGTTCTAATAAAAACATTTCTTAAAAACGCAAAATCAAATATTTTTGATTGCTTTAGGATTTACATTTGTATAAGGTGAGTTAGACTGAATTTTATACTTTCAGCTAGTAGTTTTAAGTTTGGGAAATACTGTATAATTTGCCATGATAGAGGATAATTTCAGTATTGTTTTTAACTCTGATCAAGTGTTGTGTGTAAAACAAAAAGAACATGACATTATTATTGGGATAATTTCTTTAGGAAGGTAGATAAGGTGCCTATAAAAGAAGCATCTTTCTTTGTCTTACTTAAGTATAAATGACAGTTATACTTCTGAGACTTATATTTTGAATGAAAAAGAACTTTTCTTATATCATTTTAAATATAATAAAGTATATATTGCATGAATTTGAAGTAATGCTATATACACTGAGTAACATCAATAATTGTGCATTGAAAATCTGCTACCAGCTTTTTTTCTGATCTAGTAACTCATAAATTTATTTGTATAAGAATAATTCAGCTTTGTTTAAAAGTCATCACATACCTTAATATTTTAAACTATATGAGTAATACATCTGTAGTAGAGTACACAGTATGTATTTTAGCTTGTATTTTTGTTTTTCATGAATATCTTAAATCTAATGAATTATTATAGCCTTAAGGTAATGGTGCTTTAAAATTTTATCTTTAACAATTTCCAGGGAATGTAATTGTGAGCAGAATAATCTTTACATTTTCTGTTGATTGGCCATGTGGCCCATAGACTACCCAACGTTCTTAAAATAAATGTATAATTTAAGAGAATTCTTAAGCCATTGAATTGATTTCTTGCTAGTAAAAGTTATATTGTGATTGCAGAGATTGTTTAGAATTGTATCACGAACTGAATAAATAAAAGTGTACAGCAGAATAAGTTATGAACTTCCATTGGTATTGGTTGCTGAAATTTCACTATAGAAAGTAAATTACAGGAAGGAAGTTAAAAATATTTCCAATAACTAAGAAAGTTATCATGATGATAAAGGAGTTTCCTTTTTGAACTGTATTTTACCTATTATGATAAATAAGAATATAAAAATTTTAGAATGTTCATGTGGTGTGACATAAGAAGTATATGAGAATTTCTTGGGTAAAAAAATCAGTATTTTTTAGAATGTTCATGTGGTGTGAAAAAAGAAGTATATGAGAATTTCTTGGGTAAAAAATCAGTAAGAAAGATTATCTCAACTTCTCATTTATAATTATCAAAATTCTGTGTTAAGTTTTTGACAGTGTCTCAGTTCAGGCCATTATTTTATAGCTCTATAGTTATTTTATAACTCTCTCCTGTCTTTTCTTGTAAGGGCGATGATCCATCAGGAGAGCTCCACCCTCAGGACCTAATTACCTCCCAGAGTCTCCATCTATAAATACTATCACATTAGGGATTAGGGCATCAACATATGAATGGGGGGACCCAAATATTCAGGACATAGCATATGGTTAGTATACCTAATGTGCATTCTTTTTAATTACTGTAGGGAAGTAGTATTTATTGTATTTCAGGCATGCTGTGATTATAGATTTATTTTAATCTCTGTACATGGCAGTTAAAGAAAAATGCTTAGCAAGATACACTTTGCCTATAAGTTTGAAAACTAAACGTTTTCAAATAAGCTTAAAATGTCCCAGTGTTCACTTATTCACTGGAGAAGAGTGAAATTGTCTAAAAGATTAAAAAGATTATTTTTAAGTTAAAAAAATTATGGTATGTTATTCACCTTTGTTTACTTCTAAATTCTATTTCTTAATGGTCTTGCTGAAACAAAATTTATAATACAAATGAAGTACATCTGTTCTTCGTTGTATATTTTCAACTTGTACCTGGTGATACCTATGAATCAAATACTCCAAGGTTGAAATTTAATACAAGCAGTTTAACCATTTTTGCCTGTCACATTGTTGCAGTCTCATTTAAAACCCAAGGTGACTGAAAAATTGCATTAGAGCCTTCAGAGTGGCACACCCATATTTGCTACTTGAACAGCAAAAGCAAATATACATATGGACAAAAACTGAAATTTATTCTGCCATGTTTAATAAAAGATTATTTCAGAATTCTATTCATATTTAAAGATAGTAAACTTCTTTTATAGAGCACATTGTGAAAAAGCAAAGTTAGTATCCATTCATTTTCTTAACGTTTTTCCATATATTATTGTAGAATTGTGTAGACTCTAATTCCACCTTGATTCTTAACATTCTATGAGACCTGGGGACAGAATTTTCTTTTCCATGGACTCCCCTTTTTTCACTTATATGTATATGGAGAGCAAAACATGTTCTTCAAGTCTCTTGTAGAACAACCCTGGTTTAAATCATCATGATTTTAACATTTGATTAATATTTAATGTAAACATTGAACATTTAATCTATACTCCAAAAGAATATTGACTAGTTCATAATTTGCAACTTAGAAAAATAAATGCTGATACTTTTTTCTTTGCTTTTTACTAAAAAATACAAAGTACAATTATATTATTATTTGAATGATCTATTTAATTCTTGAAATTAATTACTGGCAATTTCCTTTTTTTTTGGCAGTTTTTGGCCGGGACTGGGTTTGAACCCGTCACCTCCTCCATAAGGGGCTGGCGCCCTGCTCCTTTGAGGCACAGGCACCACCCCCTCCCTTCTTTTTTTTTTTTAGAAACAGAGTCTCACTTTGTCACCCTTGGTAGAGCGTCATGGCGTCACAGCTCCAGCTCTTGGGCTTAGGCAATTCTCTTGGCTCAGCCTCCCAAGTAGATGGGACCACAGGCGCCAGCCACAATGTCCAGGCAATTTCTTTTTGTTTTAATCACCATTGCTGGTTGTTTGTTTGTTTGTTTTGTTTTGTTTTTGAAACAGAGTCTCACTCTGTGGCCCTCGGTAGAGTGCTATGGCATTTTAACTCACAGCAACCTCAAACTCTTAAGCTTGAGCAATCTTCTTGTCTCAGCCTCCCAAGTAGCTGAAACTACAGATATGTGCCACTGCGCCCGACTAGTTTTTCTGTTTTTAGTAGAGACAGGATCTCTCTCTTGATCAGGCTGGTCTGGAACTCCTGAGCTCAAGCAATCTTCCCGCCTCAGCCTCCCGGAGTGCCAGGATTATACGCATGAACCATCACATCCTGCCTATTAGCAATTTCTTAGAAAAGTATCTAATAACCTTTCCTCTGTGTTTTCTTCCTCTGTTGGATAGTTTTGATGTATGTTTCTAGACTAGTGTTTGTGTGCTGGTAATTTCAGTATCTATCAACCCGAAATAGTAACCCATTCTCATTAGAATTGTATATTGCCTTAGATTAAAAAAATAACTTGTTAGCTAAAAACATTAAAGGCTATTCTTACTCACTGTTTTGGTTTGTTTTATAATACACAGTATTTGATCAAATTAAGATGATTTTTATTTAAAACTTTTAAGCAGGTTTTCTAGGAAGAGTGATCTTGGACAGAAACTTAAGAGTATTATAAATTAAGATACAAAGAAGGGGGAAAGGAAAAGACTTAAAAGTTGTCACATTTTTCTATATCAAAATGTGCTCAGTTAATTCCATCACGTATTGGGGGGTAGCACTGCATATAGTACTTTTTCTAAAAGTTCCAGTTCTTTTCCTTCTAGTCACCATTGAAATACAGAAAGAAATGAACATATAGATTAATTGATCTCTCTTTAGCAGTATTTGATGAGAAAATGAACTAATTAACTTCCTTTTTTTCTTTCCTTCTTTTTTCCACACTCTCTCCTCTTTCCCTTCCTTTCTCTAACCATTTTTCTAGCTGCTACACATTGGCAATTGTGGTAGTTTCTAAGGAGATATGTAGAGGCATGAAAAATACTTCTTGGCTTAAGAAGGTCATAGCTAGTGTATGACATGAACATCTAAATAATTGTAACACAATTATGACAACTGCTAATAGATAGGAATATTCAACAATTGAATATTTCATAATTACGTATATTAAATTTTACGTAGTTACATATATCAAATAACTGATAATTCCACATTTTCCTTGGGTAAGGAAGTAAATGTATATAGGGAAAAATCGTGGGAGATATCAGTTAAGCCATGGTAGAACCAAAGATTTTTAAATACAGTAAAACAGAAGTCCTGACACACCATGCCTAATTCTGCCATATCCCAGCATATGACATTTCATCTCCGACTGTTACTATTAATATAAAAAGTGAATTATTTTAGCTTGCTTTTAATAAGGCCCTGGACTAGAGTGATAGCAAGAAAGGGCTAAGAAAGGGAAAAATAAAAGACTATTCCAAAGAATGTATCAATTATCAGAATAACACAAAGAAGCTAATACTGCTCCAGATATACTCCAGATATATCAATAGGGTTTAGTGAATTACTTCATTTATTTATTGAATAAATATCTACCAAGAGTTTATTAAATGCCAGGCCCTATTTTAGATGTTTTGGATGCAGCAACAAACTAACAAAATTCCTGCCATCATGGAGATAACATCCTGATGGAGGGGACTGACAAAGAAGTGCAGTTTCTATTGGTTGCAGTTGAAATTCAGGGGTTCCATCTAAACCTGAACTTAGGAAGCAAAAGGAAAGAAAGTAGAAATGACTTCAATGTTTCTATTTTGGGTAACTATGACTATGGTAAGAAAATTTGGGTTATTGAAAGAATTAGGAATTTTGAACAGATGAAAAGTAAAAGATTTAAGAAATTTTGATTTTAAATAAAGCTTAAAATTGTCCTGAAGCTAACTGGAATTTTGAACAGATGAAGAGTAAAAGATTTAAGAAATTTTGATTTTAAATAAAGCTTAAAATTGTCCTGAAGCTAACTGGAGAGTGAGTCTACATATTTCTCTTTAGACTCGTATTTAATCTGTTGAAATAAGAACTATCCATGTTACTATTACTGAAATGGGTATGACCTTCATGTTTAACTTTAGCTTTTAAAGCAATGGTCATAAAAATAAGGCATTAATTATGCTACCTTGAAATTATTTTAAACTATTTGCTCTGCAGACATTTAAATTTCCTATTCTTATTGTATTTTCCAAATAGAGTACTTGAAAATTAACAAGTTTTCTTTCCAAATCCCAAGAAACATAATTCTAAAGAAAGTTTTCTTATATTGCTAAATAAATAAAGTTAACAACATATGATTCACTAGATGACACTATATTTCGGTATCTCAATTTTCAGTTTGCTAAGGTCATGCCAGTGTTGCCATATGATATACAATATAGTTTAATTTCACCCAAAATGATCAATTTGTATATTTTTATTTTACTTAATGTGTACTTATAGGAAATGATCATATGACATTTAAACAACTCTGAAAAAATTTTATTTCTAATTATAGACAATAATTCTGAAAAGACCAAGTCATAGAAAAATCATCTGTTTCCTTCAGTGTAATATGAAAGGCACCATTTCATTCTACTTAGGCAACAGTTTCCCCTACAAAAAGAAAAAAATAAGAGAGAAAAACATTTTGCTTGCTCCAAAATCATTCGTCAGTGTATACTTATCAGAATAACACAAAGAAGCTAATAATACAGCTCCAGATATACTAGGAACTCAGAAAAGATAATGCAGACCATCTTTTAGCTAAAAGGTTAAAAGAAAATGTGGGTAACCCAGGCTGGAGAATTCCAGTAATATCTGCTTTCTTCTTACAGGTAAACTTAGAAATTTAACCATAAAATTTTATCTTAGCTCAGAAAAGGCAAAAGTAACCAACTAACATGTTTTAATAAAGATTTTGTTTGATAGCTTGTAACAGAGTTTCTTAAATGTTTTTTATATGTCACTTGCAATAGAATTTCCAGAGAAATTTCAAAATGTAAATTTTGGCTCTTGCGCCAAAAGAAAATTCCCCAGGTTTAGGTCATGGACTATATTCTTTAAAAGCTCTCAAGTGGTTCTGGTGAACACTAAAATTTTATAACTATTCTTCTAATTTATCTGGAAAATATACACTTCCTATATTCTTCCAGTTGGACAATATAATTCAAGGATAAAATTTAGTGCTTGTCTTTTCTGCCCAGCTGCCTTGGGGGGATCTTCAAGTGCCTGGAATTATCCCCAAAAGCTATGCCAAAAGAGAAGCAGACATGTCCGACCCACAAGAAAAGGAGCTGAAAACCAAAGATTACAGTCAACACTGTGATTTGTCACTTTGCCCCTGGAGAACAGGAGCACTTTGACTTACTGGTTATGTCTATAAATGTTTTATTACTAAACATGAAAAACAAGAAGTTAGAGCAGAAAAGATTGAATCAAGATATGTGAGTAGGTGCAGCAGGATCTCAACCAGAGGGGAAAATCTGCACAAAGGAACCACTGAAATCCAGATAGCACACACCATTGCATTGTGCTGCATAGGAAAGGACTATGTTCCGCACACACATAATTCAGGATGTCTGGACCATGTTCTCTCAAAGTTAATGTTGCTAAAGAGGAGATGTCTCTTTCTGGTCAAGTTAAAAATATGAACACTTTTAAATGCTGATTAACTAAGCAAGGTGTATTTTAAAGTGAGCCTCTTCACTTAAATGTCAAGCAGCACAAATTCTGGGGCCGTATTCCTTTTATCTACACCGTGAATTCAATGCCTTCCTCAAGCTATACGATGTTTGAATTTTCTCATCTTTAATCTGGATAATAATAGTATTTAACATCAGATTCTATGTGAGGTTTAAATTAGTTAACATATGTAAACCACTTAGAACAATGCCTAGTGTATAGTGGTTATTATTATTATTCAAACTAATAGGCAAAGATCCTGAGTAAAATATCATCAAATCAGAGTTTTAGAGGGGTATTTTGTGGCATTGCAAATAACATCCTTCAGACCACACAAAATTTCTTGATTACTTTTAGAGAACTAATAAAAAATTATAATACGTTAATGATGGCCAACTTATACTCTAACCTACATAAATAAATCAGGTGTCTCCACTTCGGAAACATAAGAATTGATTACCTCTTCTTAAATGTATGTTTTTCTTGGTGACAGAAAATTATAATTCTAGATCTTTAAAAGAGTCATACATACTTAAGCACTCTAAAAGTGCAAGCTAAATCTTTTTTATCTGTGGAGGAAAGCTTTCAGAGCTCCAAAATATTTCATGAATGAATGAATAACTGTTGATACCTGAAAGTCTCTTCCAATGTTGTAAGAAGTGAAATTGTAATAACAGGTTTCTTTTCTGGCCTTCTTTGTGTTTACAAAGTTTCTCCTCAAAAGGAAAGTTTAGTGTTGGCTCATTTAGCATCTTGAGATTGACGCTAGTGGGTGGACTAGATGATGGTGGGATTTCGTTCAGTACTCTAGTATTTTCCCAAGTAATTGGGTGTAAACTGATTTTAAAAATAACCTATCAGGGAATGAATTTTTGCTTATGGACGTCAGTCCCGCAATATAGTACAGTGCTCAAGCTAATGGTCTCCAGTACCAGATTTAAATCAAACACAAGAATCAGCTCGTGACCTTCCCAAGTTTCCTCATCAGCAAAATAGGGAGAATTGCCTACCTTAAGGATTGTTATGAATGTAAAATGAGATAAAAATAGGAGAGGTGCTTATAACACAATGCCTAGCATGGGGTAAGCTATCAATACATGTTTGACAAAGTTAGAAGCTATTGTTTTTGATGTGGTATGATCAAGATATTTTGAATGAAACTGAAAACTTTCAACACATTGATGGCATTAGTAAAAATTGTTTTTTAAGAGGCAAGAAATAAACTTCCGTAAAGCTGCTTTGGTCTTTTATTTCTTCAGTATTTTTCAAGATAGAAAATCACATTTGCCTCAAAAGGTAAGTATTAAAAGAGGAAGTGCAGGTTTTCAAGTTAGTTTTTAATCAGGGCCATTCTAAAGCTAGTACCCATTCAGCCCAAAGTTCTAAATTATCTGAAATTGGAATAATAAAGTATATTTATAACTATTATCCTTTTATCAAGAAACAGTTAAATTATTTCAGTGACTTTTGTAAAAGGCAGGAAAATATATATTACCATAAATATTTTTTAATTTTAGTTAAATATCAACTCCTTAGAATATTCTCTTATTTCAAGTAAATTTTTCCATAACTGTGCCTACTCTTGGCTATTCTAAAATAAGATATTCTGAATTATCTTATTCTAATCTTGTTCACTTAAAGCTGTCCTTGTTTCAATTTAAGCTGTAATTACTTCAGAAGTGACCTAGAGATTCATTAAAAAAAAGGAATAAAGTGAAAGTAAAACGATTAATTCTGCAAACATCTCTTAAGTCTTACTCATCTATGGCTAATGCCAATATTCAGCTTACAGCTGGTACCCAAAAGACTTCACTGTATGTTGGAAGAATGAATTAATGAGTGAATGAATGAATAACATGTGTGGTATATAACATTGTGTTAAGAGAACAGGAGTTCTCTGGAGCCAGGCAGTTGGGTTACTATCCGTGTGTGCATGTGACCTTGGACAGGCAACTTAGCTTCCCTGAACCTGCTTTTCTTAGCTATAAAATTGTGATCATAATAGTAGTTCCTCATTGGATTGTTTGAAAATTAAGTTAAAAGTAACAAAGTACTTACAACAGTGGCACATAGTAAGCAGTGATAATTATTTGCTAAAACAAGCAATAAAAAAGAAACAGAGACACCTTTTTTTTTTTTTCAATTTGTTTTTTTGCAGTTTTTGGCCGGGGCCGAGTTTGAATCCTCCGGTATATGGGGACAGCACCTACTCCTTTGAGCCATAGGCACCCACCCAACAGAAATATTTTTCTCTCAAAGACAAAATTTACACATGAAATACTGACACTTATAAATTAATGTATTACTAAGGTAAAATTACTAGAAATAATTGGGCGGCACCTGTGGCTCAAAGGAGTAGGGCACCTGCCCCACATACCAGAGGTGGCGGGTTCAAACCCAGCCCCAGCCAAACACTGC
Source organism: Perodicticus potto (assembly GCA_963574655.1). NCBI lineage: Eukaryota > Metazoa > Chordata > Mammalia > Primates > Lorisidae > Perodicticus > Perodicticus potto. The sequence continues at coordinate 15,083 of CAUYRH010110428.1, forward strand.
AAAAAAAAAAAATTATTGGAAATAAATACTGGCGTAGTAACCGATCTGTGGCTAACTTGTACTGACTGTTCAAAAGCACCATCTCATTTCCCATATGCAGGCTGGCAGGAAGTTTGGATCTAGTCTGGAGTAACCCTCTGGAATTGCTACATCAGAGCATGTCTTAACCCATGTAGCCTAAGATGCTATAAACAATAAATAAATTTGTACATATATCTTATGAATTTAAAATATAGTAAACAATCCAATTTAGAACAGGTGAAACACGGAGGTTCTTATGTGTCTAATGAAATGACAGCTAATTTATCTTACCGGGGGAGATTCCCAACTGCTAATTTTAGGAGTGGGAATGATCTAGCACTAAATATAAATTCTTCCTTCTTACCATTTGATCAGCAGGGTCATAGAGCTAACATGGGGAAGAACACGTATATCCAGTTGAAGGATGTGGGCATTTAGAAATTCCTGTGTGCTGGCGAGTTCAATATTTGATCAAACAATTGCAAAAGGCATTTTTAAGAGTAATGACAGTGTTACCAAAAGATACATTTTAAATACCCCAAATGAGTTTTATGTTCTAATCTATGAGAAATTACGTAACAGAATAAAGAATAAGATTAGCATGACTCTCAGATGTGCCTTATTTTATTAAAATTTTGGTTTCTTTGATATGCTAGCCTAAATTTACATAAATAGTTTCACCTGTTTTAAATAGAGAGGCTAAATATATTTTAAATTTGTAAGAGGAAAGAAAATGGTGTTTATAGAGTCTTAGGCTTGCCAAGCTAAGATGTGATCTGATTTGCAATTCCATATGTTACTCTGGACTAGATTCAGATATAATTTCTTCCTTAAATTATGCCTTAACATCTCTTTTAAAAAGTGGCTGAACAGTAAAGTGGTACATTTTAGACTAGGACAAAACTAAGACTTAAGAATAAGATTTTGTGACAGAAGTCAATAAAAGCATTTGCTCAATGAATCCCCAACAATAAAAAAAAAAAGGTATTTGCTGACATTGCAGTGTATGCTTCAATTATCTACACATAAGTGGAAAGAGGAAGCTGCTTCAAATTAAGACAATGCTTTCTGTATCAGCATAGAAGTAAAAATGAGTTCATCATCAGGGAAAAGTCTGGCCTACATAGAACTAAGGACTACTGTGAAGTGTCCAGAAGGGCAGAGGAGATTCATGTCATTCTTCAATTTCTAAACTGAAATTCTTTATTATTTGATGTCTCTATCATTGACTTGGGTTCCTTGGATTGTTTTGTCTTTGTGCTTTCTCTAGCAAACTAGTTTATAAGTGGTTTAGAACAAATGCTGTGTCTTGTATTTTTTTAAATTATCATAACATTGACTCCAGTGCCTTGGACATGGTAAATTTACAAATAAATTTTTGTTCATTGATTTACATCTATATATTTTTAAACACTTATTAGGAAATTTTGTTTATCTTCAGCAAATACTTCCTGAATACCTAAATGATTTAGAAAAAATTTACTAAATAGAACTTGAACTTCAGTATATAATTATCCCTGCATTACTAGTAGTTTTTATTCAAATAGTAAATTTATTGAATTCACGTATTCAATAAACCCTTTCATTAAAGCTATTAAGTGCTACAGGCCAGCTAATAGGCTGCTGAGGTAAAAAAAAAAATGAACTACCCAAGTGCCATGAGAAGAGAGCAAACAATTGCAGTAGAATTTTTGTAATAGATATATAGTAAAATCCTGACAAAACGCTGTAATTGATATCCAAAATTTCATGACAGCAGACACAATGTAGAATTATTGTTATGTTCATGAAATCACTGGGTGAACCTGTACACCTACCTAGCAGTCCTGAGTTCCTGCAGCCCAGATTCCAGTTGCAATTTGTCGCCACCTGGTGGCCATTTTTCAAAACTAAAAATAGCAAAAATGAAGATGGTTCTGAATACTGTGGCTGACTGAGGCTTTCAATGTAGTGGCAGAAGTCCAGCCACCTCTTTATTGATTTTCCAAATCTATAGAAGAGAATTAGGGGACCTAACTTCCACCTTGTACTTCTCAAAATAGACTTGAGAACTTTTCCATCCCCAACGCTTACCCCTCTTACAAGATAAGAATTTTCTTTTTTTTTTTTGCAGTTTTTGGCCCTGGCTGGGTTTGAACTCGCCACCTCCGGCATATGGGGCCGGCACCCTACTCCTTTGAGCCACAGGCACCGCCCAAGATAAGAATTTTAATCTACCCCTTTTTGCCACCAGGTGCTAGGCAGATGATGGGAGCAAATTAGCAAAGTGTTATATCTAATTTCACATTATTACATAATATGTTATTGCAGGGATTTCCCATATATACACTTAGCATAAGGAAAAGCACTTCACAGTTATCCAAACTAATGGGGAGAGAGATTAGGAAAGCCTTCTCAGTTGACTTAGGCAAGAACCGAAGATTGGCATCTATTGAGGAATTTTTCTGGCAGATACCTTTATGTAAATTGGATTGATTTAAAATTAAAGAGAATAATTTATATTGAACAATACCAGTACTATGGGATTTTGAAAATTTAGTGGGATCCAATTGGCATTTTATTATCATGATTGTAGAAGTAGAATGGATAGAGGGAGGATGAGGGTAAGATCCCAATTTTTAATTGCAGGTTGTAGTTTTCTAAATTCATAAAACATGTTTTCTGTTTTAGTGACAATCAAATGCATACATACATTCAAATAATTTTGGAAGCTACTCATTTTTCTTTGCTATTATGCCTGTTAATATAATTAGAACTGAGATAAATGCATTTTGATATATTCATTACTTGCTTGGGTGAAATATTCGTGTTCTTTATTACTATAAGTTTATTAAGTATTTAGAAATTCTTTTTGCAGACTTTCTTTTTGTGTCATTTTAGAATTTGTCTTTTGAGATGAAATTAGATTGTGTTTCTTAATATCTATTCCCTTAAATTTGCAGTTAAAGAATTGAGGCCAGAGATAACTGTCATTTGTCTCCCAAGTGCATGCTATCTAGTGGTAAAGTTAGAACTCCAGTCTCAAGAGCCTAGGTCCTTATTACATAATTTTGCTAATGATTTTAAAATACCAACTATCCACTAACAGACCAAACACTTGCATTTCCACCCTAACTTTTCTCTGACCTGCTTTTATAGGAGAACATGAAAGCAAGTCTGTTGACTGGGTAGGCAGAGATAAACCTCTGATGGCACGGGTTCTAACTAAGCATGGTTACCACAGTATAGCATAATGCGTGCAGTGAAGTAGAGTAGCAGCTACATGTAGGTAGACAATAAATGGAAGTCTGAAAATATTAAGCAAAATAAAAAGAGTAATCTAAATGCAATTTACTACATAGTAACGACTCAACATCTTTTCGTACAGAAAGTTTTTGTGCTATATAAGCCATAGCCAGGAATTCTCAAAATGTGTTTATCAGATCTGTAGCATGAGAATCACTGGGAATTTGTTTGAAATGCACATTTCAGGCACCACCCCAGACCTAATGAACAAAAACTCTGACTGGGTGTGGTGGTGCACGCCTATAATCCTAGCACATCGGAAGGCAAAGGCAAGTGGATTGCTTGAGCTCAGGAGTTCAAGACCAACCTGGGCAAGAGCGAGACCTTGTCTCTACTAAAAATAGAAAAACTATCCAGGCATCATGGTGAGAACCTATAGTACCAGCTACGTGGGAGGCTGAGGCAAAAGGATCTCTTGAGCCCAAGAGTTTGAGGTTACTGTGAACTAAGATACCATGGTACTCTACCCTGGACAGTCTGACTCAAACAAAACAAACACCCCTTTGTTGTATCAAGCCCCTCCAGGTGATTCTCATGCAGGCTAACCTTTGGCACCCCCTACTTCCACTCTAAATTTGTGTTCATTTTCTTATACTACTGGTAAAGTTGGTGACTAAACGCATGAGTTCTGGTGTCAGACAGCTGGGTTCAAATACCAGCTTCACAACTAACTGGCAATGAGACTTTCCTTACTACCTTTTACTTTCTGCATCTGTGTTTATAATAGCTCCTACTTCATAAGGTTATTCTGAGGAGTATTTCAAGTGAGGCACATATATGTGAATCCTGAGCTGGAAGACAGATTGACTTTTTTGAGAGATTTTTAGAAGAGGCTATTGTGGCTAAAGAGTAGTTTATGAAACTAGTGGCTTGAGATTGAGGTGAAAGAGAAAGGTGGAGCCAGCTGTGCAAAGTCTTCTACCAAGACCTTAATGAAGAGGATGGAATCCTGAGCTACTGCGGAAGAAATGGTTTTTCCAAAGAGAAAGGAAATTCTTTGTTAGAGAAGAGAGGTTAGGATGTTAAACAATTAGATTTATAGACTGGTAGTTGGAAGATAAGGGAATTTCTTCTGATAGCTTCTCTTTATGAATTTGGGGGTTTTTCCAGCTACAATGAGAAGACATTAAAGAATTTTAGCAGCAGAATAACTACCTTGTATATTCTTTAAATAATTAAATAAATCATTCTCATAATGTTGAAGAGTAAAGATACCTGATTAAATGAGCTAGAAGGAAAGGAGCTAGAAAGCCTTATGACAACCTGGATAAGGTTGAGGTATTATTATTCCCATTTTACATGGTATGGAGACTGAGGCACCTAGACTACTACTTTTAGCACTCTTTGAGTAGTGCAGCTATATGGCTTGAATGTGAGTCTCCTAATTAAACTCAGTTGGCTTCCCAGTAGATACTGCTCTTTTTACTAGATATGCAAATCATAGATAAATCTTTGTTCAACACTTTTCCTATAAGTCACTGCTATTCAGGTTACAGTGGTGACTCCTTTTTGATGCTTTGTTCATTACCTGTTTTATCTCTCTAGTATGAACACTTTTATCTAATCTTAATTAACATTAAGCTAAAAGGAATAATGTAGCACTTAAGTTGTGATTCTTTCCAGACAAAGAGGGTGTATGGGAAAATCTAAGTTTTGGAGTTTGGGAGTGTTTTCTGAGAAATGGTTTAAGGAATTAAGATTATTTCCAATTTTGATCATTCTTTACTGGCAAAACTGAAAAGTAAATTTATTTGCATGGATTATGTGTAGCATTTAATTTAGTGCCAAGGTACATGACTTTTTGTTGAGTACCAACCATGGGTTATAGATAATAAACGTCTATTAAATTGAATTTACTTGTATATGCATTATTAATTGTCAATCATCTGTGTAGTGAAATCATTTTATAAATGTCTTTTATTGAGTCCCATCTTTTCAAGTTTGAAATTACCAAAAGCATGGGAATTATTTGTCTTTAAGGTCACAGAACATCTCTGTTTATATAAAATAACTGGTTCTTCAAATTAATCCAGGAGGTTTAAATTTCTATTCTTAATAAAATCTTAATGTCCCCATGTAATTGCAAATATACATATTATAGCTAACATATCTTAACCATATTCTAGACATTATGCTAAATGCTACATATATGTTATTTCATTTCATCTTGATCAGAACTTTGTGAATTATGTTTGTTTAAAGATTAACTCATTGTATTCAACAAATATTTACAGAATACTTACCATGTGTTAGGCATTATTTTAAAACCTACGATTTAGCAATGAACAAAAAAGGGAAAATCCATGCCTCATGTAACCTACATTCAGGTACATAATAAATAGATGTCATATAATAAATGGCAGAAATGTATATAATAAATAGATGATATACTTACAAGCATAGCTTTATTCTGAATATATTTGTCACTGAATATATTATTTTGTTCAATGATGTAATACTTAATACTTCACATTTATGTTAGAAATTCTAAACTAAGAAAGGCATTCTTTAGCTTCAGAAAGATATGGCTATGCTTTTTTGTTGTTGTTTACTGCGTAGTTTTATTGTGTTACTCTTTTTACCCTTAGGATTTGTAATAGTCATAAGAACACTCTAGAAACTACGCACTAGATGAAAAAATGATTCACCTATCTTTCCTAGGTCAGCTCCAATTCCAGGGGACCTCTTAACCTTGAAACTCTAGCACTATGCAAGCTGAGACATCATTCCAGAGCAGAAGTTCAGGATCTCTGCAGGGCTCATTGACTAAAATCTGAGAGGAAAAACATAAGTTTAAATTTTTTTTTTTAAGGTCAAAATTTTTAACCAGCTGAAGCCCTTTCTTAAAATGATTCCAGGGAAAATGTAATACATATACCAGTGACATCTTCTCAAAATATTACTGTCATTATAATCATTGAAGGAAGCCCTGATCTTTTTGTTTATGATAATTGCTGAGTGATATATAAAACAAACTTATACTTGGTAAATTAAAGCTGGAGTATGGTCTAGATACAAAACTACAAACAAAGTATATTCTAATTAAACCTGCATCTATTTAAACAAAATAACAGTATTTTCTTTAGGAGTCAAACAAAGAGATAATCTTGGGAATTTGAATAAACCAGATTCAGTCAAAGAAAAATTATTAGCATCCATCCAATATTTTAACAAAGAATGGAATTACATGTTATAAGAAATTATTTTGTTTTCCACATGAGATGTCTTAAATTAATTCTAAACATGAAATTTAGAATCAATTTAAATAAATTTCACATATGAAAGTCTTAACTAGATACCATATTATATTCTTGTAAAGTAATTTACACAGTAAAGTACTTTAGTTTTATATGCTCTCATAAATATTTCCAGATTCATGAATTAGAGCTATAAACCATTGTCCTTAACAAGACATGTAGTCATTTTATAAATATACAAAGGGTGCGAAAAAAGTATACACATTTTAAGAAAGGAAAACATGTATTAAAATTGTAATACTTGATGTGTCCCCATAATAAAAGATGAATACAAGTTACATTGACCACCTCTTATAATTGCAGAGGTCAAACAGGACTTGAGTATTACAAATTTAATATACTTTTCTCCTTTCTTAAAAATGTGTATATATTTTTTGGCATCCTCTCTGTATATATACACACACATATACAAGTGCACACAAACATATTCTTTGGACAGAATTTTTTTAAAGCTTACTAAAATTGAATTAAGAAATATGAAAAATTCTCACTTGGACCTTAGAAGTTTAGATATTTTTGAATATCTGTAATCATTAGCCTATCAACGTGTACTGCTCCTTCTTGGGTTTATTTGCTTTTACTTATGCCCAGAGCCCCATTTGCTCCCAAGCAAGCAAGGAACCTGGTGACAACACAGGACAAAAATGTGGTCCTCTTTTTCATTAACATTTCCGAATCCTGTGGCCTAGTTCTTGAGGTCTACTATTTGTTAAAGAAGATAGATGGTAATAATGACTATCCTTTCGATAAGAAAACCTTTACTAGTGCAATAATGAAAAACTAAAAAAGACAATGTGGCCTATGTGATATAATGGTACAAATTCCAGGAACCTGACAGAGCAGTGGGAGTTACTTCTAGTGACTTAAAAATCATTGTACCTGACTATAACAAATGCTAAGAAACATGGGTGAGAAAGAAGGGTAAGAAACCACTTCTCTTTGCTCAGTTATTGTCAGGCAAATATAAGGAAAATATAAGACAACTTTCAGGAAAGTAACTTTGATTCCAAATATAAAAAAACAATGTATGGGTACAATGTATTAGTATATATTTGACCTTGAAAAAAATTCTAGAATAAATAATTGTTTTCTTTGTAAATTCCATTGGACTCTAGACATTCTGGTATATTCTTCTATGTAAATTTGAAAGATTGATTTTGAATAGATATGAGAGTTGTATAGACAGTAAACAATGAGATTTCATCCAAAATATGTACCTTTAAAGCATGTTCTTGGTCTCTGAAATAATGCAATATAATTACACAAAGAAGAGGATTTCTATAATTTAGATTTGATTTATAATTAAGTTTTCAAGGACAATCAGACCATACCCTTTTTTTTTTCAAAATATGAGACTTAATATATTTCGTACTTTGTAGTCTCAGATACTATTTATATCCTTAATATGGAGGAACTTATACATTTTTATACATTTTAAAATGTAACATTTAGTATCATGTGGGTAAAAGTTATAGCCCAAGAACATTTTCTTGTTGCTTAGCCTTCAGTATTAGTTTTGGAGGCATAATGTACATTGTTACTTAGTTTAGTCATTTCAGTAGTGCTGAATATTCCCAATTTGGTCATCTAAAATCTTGATACACTTAATTATAGAGTTGGATGACTAGAAAGAATAAATCAAAGCCCTCTGTTTACTTTTATAGTTTCACAAAATTTTAGCTATTAGTGGCCCTTTAATAGTAAGAATGGTGAAAAATGTAAACTGATGCTTGAAGTTACATGCCAGTGAGTGTGCTGTCTGATTATTCATTATGGACCTTTTTGTGTTATTGAAAATACTGTGCGCTCTTATGGTAAAGTCAGGAAAAAGCTGAAATGGAAATGAGATTAGATACTTTGGTGCATCTAATAACTTATATTTATTAATTTTTTTCAAAAGGCATCAACTCAGAAAGATAACTTTTATGTAAAACAAAGACATTTGAATATTTTCTACCTAGAGACATCAAGGTATTAGATTTCAAATCTAGCATGAGAAATATTTGACTATTTCAGAAAGATTATGAATTGTTTTTTAGAGTATATGTTCTTCTGTGTCTAGAAGAATTAAGAGTTAAATAGTAAAATCTCTTTGAATCAACTAATTTGGCAGCATGTGTAGGTTAAAGATGGTAAAGAGGAAAAATATCAGCATAATGTGATATTTAGAAAAGCATTTTTTTCCTATGGCAAGAATCTAATTACGAAAGAAAAGAAGAAAAAGAAAAATTTTAGAAGCAATGTCTTTTTTACATTCTTCTCCTCATCCAGGATAAAATTATTGAAAATAAAAGTCACTACAGTTCTTAGATTTCTTCACTTGAGTTTTAAAAGTCTTTTATTTCTCCATTGTGAAGGAACTTTGTATGTCAATTTTTAATGTTTCCCTTTCTTGAGTCCTTTCAGTTCTGCTTAAAAATAAGTAATATACAAATAATCCTTATTTTAGTAACTTTTCTCTCCCTTTTGATACCTTCCATGAGTTTATCATCTCATTCCTTCTCTTCAACATTAAATTTCTCCAGGAAGTTATCCACCATTACACCATCATAGTTTATATATATTTCCATCAAATTCCTGGAACTCCTTGGAAATAACTGACTTCTAGTTCAGTAGCTATTTTCTTTCTTTCTTTTTTTTTTATTGTTGGGGATTCATTGAGGGCACAAGAAACCAGGTTACACTGATTGCATTTGTTAAGTAAAGTCCCTCTTACAATCGTGTTTTGTCCCCAAACGGTATGGCACACACCGAGATCCCACCCCCTTGCTCCTTCCTTCTCTCTGCTCTTCCTTTCCTCTACTCCTCCCTCCTCCTTTCTCTCTCTGCTCTCCCCTTCCCTCACCCCCACTGTGTCATTAATTGTCATTAATTGTCCTCATATCAAAATTGAGTACATGGGATTCATGCTCCTCCATTCTTGTGATGCTTTACTAAGAATAATGTGTTCCACTTCCATCCAGATTAATACAAAGGCTGTAAAGTCTCCATTTTTTTAATGGCTGAATAGTATTCCACAGTGTACATATACCACAGCTTAATCCATTCCTGGGTTGGTGGGCATTTAGGCTGTTTCCACATTTTGGCAATTGTAAATTGAGCTGCAATAAACAGTATAGTGCAAGTGTCCTTATGATAAAAGGATTTTTTTCCTTCTGGGTAGATGCCCAGCAATGGGATTGCAGGATCAAATGGGAAGTCTAGCTTGAGTTCTTTGAGAGTTCTCCATACTTCCTTCCAAAATAGTAGCTATTTTCTTAAAGGTCAATTATATTCTCTCTCATTTTTTTTCCCCTAGAGAGAGGATTTTTTCCCTTGTTGCCCAGGCTGGAGTACATGGCTACAGCACGTTGTAACTTCACCATCCTCCCGCCTCAGCCTCCCAAGTAGCTAGGACTACAGGCACACACCATGAACACTGGCTAATTTTTAAAAATTTTCTGTAGAAACAGGTCTCCCCTGGGTTGCCCAGGTTGGTTTCAAACTTCTGCCCTCAAGCAATCCTCCCCGTCAGTGCTGGGATTGCCGGTGTGAACCACTGCCTATGGTTTATATCTTTTTTTTAATGCTCATGCAAATTAACCTCTTTGCATCGTTTGACTGCCCCAACTTTCATGAACTTTGTTCTTCTCTTGTCTTCTATGTAATTTAACTCTATCCTATTTTCTTTATTTCTGAGAACATGCTTCTCTATCCCCTTTAGTCACTCCTTTTCCTCCTTTAAATATAGGTATTCCAGGCTGAGTGCAGTGGCTCACACCTGTGATCCTAGCAGTTTAGGAGTCAGGGGATAGCTTGGGTTCAGGAGATGGAGCAAGTGTGAGACCCCATCAGACTAGCCTGAGCAAGTGTGAGACCCCATCTCTGCTAAAAATAGAAAAACTAGCCTGTCGTTGTGGCAGACACCTGTAGTCCCAGCTGTGTGGGAGGCTGAGACAAGAAGGATCTCTTGAGCCAAGGAGTTTGAGGTTTCTGTGAGCTATGATGTCACAGCACTCTACCCAGGGTAACCAAGTGAGACTATCTCAGTGAATATCTATGTACATATGTATGTATGTATTCCTCAAGGTACCATCTCAGTGTTTTTCATTTCTCTCTCTTTATACTCTGGGCTTGCCTTCTTCAGCCATCCTCCTAACTTCATCTATCCTTTTCTGTTCAGATATTCATTGACTTCATCTTGTTGGTACTGACTATTCTCCTTAGCACTTGGCCTAAGTGTACAGCTTCCTCTCAAACCTCTTAGACAGAAGATTCCATTGGTTTAAGCTTTGATCATTTCCTATGCCAGCATTCCCTGGGCAAACATTTTGCTTCCTAAAGGCCTTGGTTTCCTCTTCTGTAAAAGTTCCTGTAGAGATTACATGAGTTAATTCATATTAAGTACTTAAAATAATATCTGACATATGATAAGTGCTTAGTACTTTGAGCTATTTTTATATCTTATTCCCTGATCCTGATACTAAGCTGCACAGATGGTTTCTTCCAAATAACTTTTACATTATTCTTTGCTTTTTATTAATAATAGCAATACAGTAGCCTGAGCTCTTATTTCTTTCCCCAGGATTGTTGGTCCAAAGAATTGATTTTCCGGCTCGGTGCCTGTGGCTCAACGGGCTAAGGCGCCAGCCACATACACCTGAGCTGGCGGGTTTGAATCCAGCCCGAGCCCGCCAAACAACAATAATGGCTGCAACCAAAAAATGACTGGGCATTGTGGCAGGAGCCTGTAGTCCCAGTTATTTGGGAGGCGGAGGCAAGAGACTCGCTTGAGCCCAGGAATTGGAGGTTGCTGTGAGCTGTGATGCCACAACACTCTATCCAGGGTGACAGCTTGAGGCTCTGTCTCAAAAAAAAAGAACTGATTTTCCTATAGCTAGAAAAATCCATTCCTATCGATATTTGTGACAACAGGCTACATTGTGCTACTGTGATAAGTAACCCTGAATTCTTAGTGACATAATCAATAAAAGTTTATTTCTTATTCATGCAACATGAGGAGTGCAACCTTGCAAGGGTACTCTACCCATTGTAGTCACTCACGTACTCCTCTGATGTAGATTCTTTCACAGTCCGAACAGTAGGGCAATGGGGAAACTGGAGTTGTGTTTCACTAACTAAATGCTTCTAGCCAGAGGTGACATGACTCATTTCCAATGACATTTTACTAGAGAAAACAAGTCAGAAGGCCAATTCTAACTTCAAGAGTGAGGAAATGTAATTCTACCATTTACCTGCAAGGAGAACAGGATAGGTTAAACAGCCACTGTGACTACCCACTATTTTACATGATCTTCCTTATTTACAACTTTTATGTTATTCTACAGCTTCACAAGCTTTAGTGACTCGTTTTATCTACAAGCCCCCACATAAAGAATAACATGGGTCTAATCTGATTTTCTGGATTTCTGTCTACTACTCTTAGCCTATAACACTTTACATTTGGCCAAACTGACTATGCATCTTAAAACCATTGCATGTGCTGTCTTACCTCTGTTTTTATTTATAATATTCCCTTCCCTTTAATATTTTTCTTTTTCTCTGCCTGTCATAATTTTTACACACCATTCACCCAAGTTTATAAAGTTTGCCTGATCTCTGGTTTTCAATAGTGTCTTTCCTTCCAGTGAAATCTTGCTGCACTGTATGTGTCCCTTTTTACTGATTCTTTATAACATTTTTTTACTAATCTGTATAAGCAATTTTGCTCTTATTTGCACTTTTAAACTGTATACTCACAAATAATGACTGTCTCATTCATTGTTTTTATTAACCTAGGGCCAAAGCTACCAGTTGCCTAAATGGAGATTTTGCACAAGTTAGAAAAGCTGTGCTTCTGGGTAGATTATTAGAAATAGATACTTGCTTTGAGCAGATGAGTTACAGAAAATTCCTTTTTCATGTGAAGAAAAAAAATACATTCTTTCTTCCTGGCAGTTTCACTCCCTTATGCTGGAGCATAGAGGACTGGCACCATTTCAGCTCCCACTGGCTGCCTTGGGACCTAACACCAAGGTGTTAGATGGTCACTAAAGGAATCAGTTAATTAGTGGCAAGATATTTACTACAATTTAGACTAGCTGAGTCTAGAAATGTTTGAAGGCTTAAAAATGTAAGGGGTAAAGAAACAAAACAGAAATTAGGTCATGTCTCTGAAGATGATAAAGTGTCTGGAATCATCAGAGAAGAGATGCAGTTACAACGATTCTTGGGTAAATTTTGTCTTAAGTCAACAACTAAAGCAAGTGATACCTATGATTGAAATGTATACATTTTAAGTATAGTTTTTATGTTTAATTTTTTCTAATCGAGGCAGGGTTTTGCCCAGGCTGGAGTACAATGGTGTGATCATAGCTCACTGTAACCTTGAACTCCTGGGCTCAAGTGATCCTCATTCCTCAATCTCCCAAGCAGCTGAGACTACAGGCTCATGCCACTGTGCCAGGGTGTTTTTTTTTTTTTTTAATTTTTTGTTGGGATGAGGTCTTGCTATGTTTTCCAGACTGATCTCAAATACCTGACCTCAAACAATTCTCCTATCTCAGCCTCCCAAAGTGCTGGAATTACAGGTGTGAGCCACCACATCCAGCCTGTTTAATTTTTTTAAGGAAACAGAACTCAGAAAGAAAAAGTCCAGGGATATACACTAACATAATAAAAGACATTAAAAAATTATCATATGAAAATGGGCAAAATAAATCATTAGGAACTGTGTAAGAAATAGAGAAAGAAACATATAATATATAAAGTAGTACATTTAAAGATTTCCTTGAAGTAGCTTCCTTCAAACTCACAGTGGAGGGAGAGGTCTATTATTCAATAATTTGGTGGAGAACTTATATATTTAAGAGATAGTAAAGAATATAGAGAGAGACTTAAGAGTTTAAATAAATTTTTGAATGCTTAATTAATAGAATAGTCCGAATTCCCTTAATGATTTAGACTTCGTAAATTTATCACTTTTTCATAAATTTATCACTTTATCTTTTTTACAAGATAACCGTGATCTCTCCAAAATGTCCTTTGATGTTGCATTTAGAAATAAAATACTGGATTGGATCCCAGGTCTTTTGGTACAATAACCCATGCAGGCTCTGTACTCACAGTTTTTAGGACAGCTCTAATTGATGTATTATCTGAACAGGCAGTTAAATAAAGGAAATTGTGCAGGTCATACATTTGTCCCAACACATCCAGGCCTTATCCTATCTAGAATCCTCAGCTTCACTGTGCTCCACTTATATTTAGTTCTATAAATTTTCTCTAATAACCATGTTTGTTCCAGCCTCAGGGTATTTAAACTTACTCTCCTCTATGCTTAGAACATTATTCTTCCATGTGACTGGCTTCATCATTCAGAACTCAGCTCGGTTGTGTCCTTTTCAAAGAGGCCTTCCTTGACAACCCCATGTATTTCATGTTGTCCCTGAACTTTTCAGTCTCTTGTTGATTCTATTCTATCTTATTTTCTTCAGATCATGCATCACTATCTGAAATTGTCATTTATTTACTACTTTATTGTCTTTCCCATGACGATATGAATGGAAGCTCCAAGAAAATGGGCATTCTCTGTCCTTTTCTGTGCTATACCTCTGATTCTGAGAGTTAGTATGAACTCATATTTAGTATGTATGTTGCCCAAAGCTAAGTTGTGAATATCTTCTCCCCAGTCAATAATATCTTTTTGTATCAATAAATATTTATAAATAACAACATGCGACTTGTGTAATGTAATTCATTTTAACACCTACTACTGTTGGACATTTATGGGGTTTCCCCTTGTTTTTATTTTCTGTTTTTGCTTTTTTTATTTTTTGCTATTATTACTATAATCAATTCTTCAATAAATATCATTATAGTTAAATCTGTATGCATTTCTAAGTTTTTTTATGATAAATTATAAATGTAGAATTGCTAATTAGAGGTTAGGCTTGTTGTTTTTAAAGCCTTAGATATATGTTACCAAACAGCTCTTCAGAAACCTATTGCCGAGATCTCCACCAGCATATTGAAATTTGCTATATTACCAAAACCTTACCAGTTTTTTTCTTTGAAAGTAATTCTAATGTAATGGGTCTGTTTTGGCTTTGGGGAGGGGGTTGTTTTGGGGTTTTTTGTTGTTGTTTGTTTGTTTTTTGAGACAGAGTCTCACTCAGTCGTCCTGGGGTTGAGCGCTGTGTTGTTATTGCTCACAGTAACCTCAAACTCCTGGGTTCAAGCAATCTTCCTATCTCAGTCTCCCAAGGAGCTGGGACTAAAGGCACCCACCACAACACCGGGTTATTTTTAGAGACAAAGTCTCACTGTTGCTCAGGCTGGTCTCCAAATGGTGAGCTCAAGCGATCCATCCACCTCAGCCTCCCAGAGTGTTAGGATTACAGGCGTGAGCCACCATGAGTCCTTTTTTCCTAACCACATTAAACATTCCAAAATATGACCCATATTTACAAATTCTTTATTACAAAGTATTTTATAAATCAAGAGTCTTGAAACTTTAAATGACAGAGTTTTCCACAAATCAAGAGTGACGAAAACTTTGGTTGCTGTCTTGTTTGCTTACAACTTTATAGTTTTCGGTAATGTCCAGTGAAGAAAGAAAGGGGGCTGAGGCAAAGTAGCTTCTACCTGAACTAGTACTTCAGTACTTCGGGAGGCAGACTTAGGAGGATCGTTGGAGGCCAGGAATTTGAGACCAGCTCAGGCTATGTAACAAGACTTAGCCTCTACAAACAATTAAAAAATAGCTAAGCATGATGGCGTGTGCCTATCGTCCCACCTATTTCAGAGGCTGAAGTGAGAGGATCTATGTCTTGAGCGTAGGAGTTCAAAGCTGCTGTGAGCTGATTAGGCCACTGCACTCTAGCCTGAGTGACAAAGTGAGATCTTGTCTATAACAAAACAAAACAAAACAAATAAAAAAAACAGAAAAAGAAACCAGTATTCATACCCTAGTCTAAGTCTCCGTCACCTTAAAACACAGCACTTGAGTGCAACTATTCATAAACTCACCCCTTGTGATCTCTAAATTAATGCAGTCTTAAACTTCTTAGGTTGAAGAGTTAATGTCTTTAAATCAAATTCTCATTAAAATAATTATTTATCTACATATCAGTTCCAGTTAGTAAAAAATCAAACAGTATTTATTTGATTCAGGTGATGTTCTTCATGGCCTTGATATTCAATCTATGAAAATTTAAATGAAAAAAATCACAAAGTGGGCAGTGCCTGTGGCTCAACGGAGTAGGGTGCCGGCCACATATGCCGGAGGTGGTGGGTTCAAACCCAGCACCAGCCAAAAACTGCAAAAAAAAAATCACAAAGTATAAATTTGTGTGTATTTTTTAATTCCTTGGTAGGTCTTTAGAAAAGCATATGTTTGGGGTGAAAATTCCTCTATAAAAGAAGCACAAGGTTATTCTAAGGAACATACATTATTATTTTCAAAGCTTTAGTCTCAACTAAACTTTTACAGTATGATATACGTTTTCTGATGGCAGCTTACTATGAAAATCATGTGCTGCATCTCTGTGTTTATTTACCCAGAATCCATGGAGCAAGAGGTCTGGGGAGCAAAGTGTTTCCTAGTTAAGAGAACCTTAAAGATGTTCCAGTTCAATATGTTTAATGGACGCTTAGTGGATGACGATGGTGGTAGTGATAACAGGAAGAAGATTGTTGGAGCTCTGTTTATGTATCTGGCCTTCTGCTTAGTGCTTTGTTTTCTTGTTTATTAAAGGAGGAAACTAAGTGCCAAAAAGGCAAAACAACTCTCCCAAAATTACACAGGTAGTCAGTAAAGTCAAATATCAAACCTGGATGACCTCTCAGTTCAGTCTTCATTATGTAATGTTGGCTGTATTAAAACTATTTTAGATATTTTTATCTCAAATGCTTTTTAATTTATAATGGCAAATATCGTTTCTGTTGATGTTGTTAAGTATTTGTATCACACATGTTGAAGAGCTTTAACTTTATATTATCTGTGGTCTGTATCCCTTAATAATTATTGTTACAATTTCTATTTACTACATTATTACTTTAGACACATTATCTCTAATTTTAAGAATAAAAGAGGAAAATTAAGTATTCTGATTTTATATAAGTAAGGAACTTAAAGCTCAAAGTGGAGCAAATAACTCTTCTAAAGTAAGTCGGTTAAGTAGCAGCAAAGCTGGGATTCAAGTCTATGTCTCTTTGCCACTGAAACTCTCTGTCTTATTCTCTTGTTGCTTATTAAAGAATATTAAAATCAAGCTTGAAAATTGTCAGTTAGGGGTATTATAGAAACATATTCTGTTGTCTCACAGACACATACACATGCTTGCGCACACCCATGCACACGCTCTACGTACACTTCATTTCTTAACACTAGTGTGAGGAATAAAGTAGTATACTTCACCTATTTCTTAAAAGATTCACACTGGTCCTTTTGCCTCTTAAATATCCGGAGAAAATGTACATAAATTAATAAAATTAACAAGTGGTCCTAACCTTTAAGCAGATTTTACTCTAGAATAGAATTTTTTTTCCCCGGGCAGTGCCTGTGGCTCAGTGGGTAGGGCACCAGCCCCATATACCAAAGGTGGCAGACTTGAACCCGGCCCTGGCCAAACTGCAACAAAAAATAGCCAGGCATTGTGGTGGGCGCCTATAGTCCCAGCTACTTGGGAGACTAAGGCAAGAGAATCACCTAAGTCCAACAGCTGGAGGTCGCTGTGAGCTGTGACGCCAGGGCACTCTACGAGCACTCTACTCACTGTGACACGAGGGCCACAAAGTGAGACCCTGTCTGTAAAAAAAAAAAAAAAGAAAGAAACTTTTTTTCCCAGAAGACCAAAATACTAAATTAGACTTAAGATTTCACCTCAATAGGTCAATTTTCTAATTTTCATCCTTTAAATAATGTTTAAAGATATTTCTGTTTCTTGATTTTTATTCTTTTTTATTACTTGTGTGTTAATAAAGCAGAAGCTATGACTTTCTAATACTGAGTCAAAAAATGATAATGTAGAAATGAGTTTTCTCATTCCTGCAAAATAGGCTGGAATCCTCCCAAGTTTATGGGGCCAGCTGGATAGCCTGCTTCTAGGTTCTTCACCCCCTATTTACCTCCTTCCACACCCCGGTAATGGAAAAATCTAGCATCCCTTCCTTAATGACTCCAATTTGCAGCATTAGTCTTACAGTAAATCATCAGTCAGCACATAATGCTTCAGCGAATCATTTATTGCTTTCTGATTATATTGCCTAGAAAACTGAAAAAGCTTTTCTTTCTTTCAAATGCATGTAAGAGGGAAATCTTTTTTTCTTTAATTTTGAAATATAGATTTATATCAATAATTGTGAAATTAAGTAAAGTGAAATAAATATTTTTATTCAAAGCTAATGAATATATTAAACCCTGTTAGATAATTTAACCATTCTTAAACTTTATTAGATGTTTTATAAAATAAGAAAATTTATTTTAAAAAGTCACTCTTAGCAGTGACTACTATGAGGTTTTTTTGACATTTTTTATAAAATTTCTCCACTTGTCAAATTTCTTTTTGAAAGTAATAATAAATTAGAGAAGAATGCTTTTGGAAACTTCTCCTTTATGTTGTATACTTTTCCTGAAAGCCTATTTGCACTTACAGGACAGCATATTCTCTTAAATTAGTCCACTGATTTTTTTAATGTATTTTTTTCCTGTATCCGTGCAAACTGGTGCTTTCATTAACAGCAGAAATAAAATTAAGTCTGATCTTGCATAGTTGCGTTAAGGTTGACCCCAAATAGCAAGAACATTCAAAACCATGGTATTTGAAAATTTTAATCCTAAAATTATGTTTCATAGATGATATAATTTAGTTATACTCCTGATATTTCATCTAAAGTGCCTTTTCTGTCTTTTCCTTTTTACTCTTGTCTTCACTTTTAATGATCCATCGGCTGACAGTGTCTTTACATCCAAAATGCAAAGCAGACAAATGGGCGTGCCAGGGAAGAACATGACTAAAAGCACCAGCATCAGTGGAGACATGTGCTCGCTGGAGAAGAATGATGGCAGTCAGTCTGACACTGCAGTGGGCGCTTTGGGCACCAGCGGCAAAAAGCGGCGTTCTAGCATTGGGGCCAAAATGGTAGCTATTGTTGGTCTCTCACGGAAAAGTCGCAGCGCTTCTCAGCTCAGCCAAACGGGTAGGAATTTTTATGTTACATTGACTTCATATTTGAGTTGTCATTACAATATATATTCTTCTCTCTTACCTATTTTATTGCAGTAATGTGTGGATGATGACATGTTCCAGAGGGAAAGGGGCCTTTTAAATGAGTTAACCTTCTGAAAACATAACAATGACTTTTTTTCAGTGATCAATGAGCCTGCTTCAAAATGAACCTTGGCCACTGTTCTTGAAATGTATATAATGTCTTCCCTCCTCAGGGAGGAGTTGAGCTGTGGTACCCCCTGATTACCAGCCGCCCATTCTTTGTAAAGGTACAATGATCTGTGGAATATTTGCTTTTCTTTAGGTTCCTCAAGTTGGAACCAGCCAAATTAATTTTCATTCCCAGCAAGTTGCCGCGAAGATGATGCCTCATATTTTGTATGAATAACATAGTTCTTATATTGCTGACAACTTAACTTCCTTTTCCGTTTGTAAGCAACATTTACCAGTAGTATCAATTTCTTCACTAAAGTTTTTATTTTCCTGTTAAAATTTCAAGCAGCATTATTCTCCAACAGTGGGAGTGAAGGAATTTTCTGCTGACAGTGAAGATATTCAAAGCTTTGCTACTTTAAAAGTTAGATTCTAAATCACATCTGCAAAAATAAATTACATACAACACTCCCACTCAGAAAAGCCACTGTTAGCAATTAAGAAATTTGTGAGTCAAAGCAATGTCTTTTTTCAAATGGGTGTTGATAATTAAACATTAAATCCTTGGTATCTTAGAAATAATAGCATATCTTCTACTCAACAAACAAAAGCATATAATATGGTGTTTCTTTTACAGCATAATAAATTATAGGCAACTAGATTAAGACTAATTTATGCTTAAATACTGGGTACATAGAAGTCAGAACATAAATCTATAGCACAAAAGAAATTAAGGTTACATTAAGTCTTGGACCCGGCAACTCTTTATTTTACAAACCATCATAGAGATTCTGGAAATAGGGCCTTATGTAAAAATATTTTATTGAAATGGTTATTTGATGATATTCCTTATATTCTTATAACTCAGCTATATTTTTAATGTGGTTTTTGTTATAGGAATTTTTCATTTGGTGTTTTAAAATTTTATCGTGCATTTTAATGTAGAAATAGAAGTTTTATTTCTGGATAATGGCATACAGATCATATTTAAATGATTTTGAAAATGGCTAATATTTATACATAATTATGTTTTGCAAATATGATGGTTGTTAACCTTTTCAAATTGAGGATTTTTTTATAAATATGTCTCTAACAGAATTTTATTTACTGTATTTTTGTCTTTAAAATTTACAAATATCTATAAATCTAAAATTGCTCTAAAAATAAAGCCTATTTAAAAAAAAAAGAAATTGAAAGTGGACATTAATAAGACTACAAATTAGAGAATATAGGATGTTAAACTGAATAATTAATTTCATTCACAATTTTTTTGACAAATATTGAGTACTTAGTATGTGCCAGAAACATGGAAAACAAAGATGAATAAGAAATCATTTATTACCTGTGTTGCTTATAGTCTAATAGGAGACAGATACTTTAACAGATTGCTTCAAGGACATATGAGACAGACACTTTAACAGATTGCTTCAAGGACATATGCCAGTGGTAAAACTAGGGTTACCTAGAAGGTGCCTTGAATACCCAGAAGAACATTACTTGACCCAAACTAGTATTCCAGGAGTGAAATCCTCAAGATAATACTTCATGTGAGGTATCATCTCAAAGGCTTGAGTATACTAATTAGGGAAAAGACATTTAGAAAGGTATTCCAGATAGAAATCATGAGGAACAGGGCATAGAGTTGTAATTTTGTACAGGAATAACAAGCAATTACATATTTTTAACATAAAATATTAGACTGAGTCTAATTTTTAACTAAAATATTAGACTGAAGATTGAGGCTGATAGGTCAGTAGGGATCAGACTAAAGAGAGTCCTGTAGATGATAGGAAGTTTTAAAGGGTTTTCTAGAGGATTGATATGGTCATATTTGTGTATCATTTATAATTTTTAGGCCATTCAGGCTGCCATTGTTTATGTGACAAATATTTTTGAGTAGCTACTATATGGCTGGAACTATCCTAAAGAAAATAGTGAGAAGACAGAGATCCTTTTCCTCTAGGGACTTGTATTCTAGTAGGGCTACAATAAAGAAATAAACTTAAGTCCACCTCAGGTAAAGAGCATTTTAGGATGAATTTGCAGACTATACAATAATTCAGACAGATAAGATGCTGAATTAAGGTCAGTTATAATAAATATAGAGATGGGGTAAATATAGAGATTCAGGAAATTTTTAAAGAGCAATACTAGCAGCAAGTTACTTAGCAACTGGTTGGCTATGAGACGGTGAAGTAGAGAAGATTCTAAGATGAATCCTATATTTCTGACTTGCATCATTGGGTGGATGGTAGTACAATTAATGGATATTGGAAGTAAAAAAGAAGTAGGTCAGGGGAAGAGGGAGAGA
Source organism: Perodicticus potto (assembly GCA_963574655.1). NCBI lineage: Eukaryota > Metazoa > Chordata > Mammalia > Primates > Lorisidae > Perodicticus > Perodicticus potto. The sequence goes on from CAUYRH010110428.1 coordinate 36,319, forward strand.
GATGAGTCTTTGATTTAGGACATTTTGAATTTGTGGTGTCTATGGAAATTTTCAAATGGAAACATTTAGAACATGTTTGTAAAAACACTTCAGAAGCTAATGTCAGAACCAGAGACAAAAATATGAGAGTTAAAGTTAAAACCACAATATGTGGCTAAAATTGCCAAAGAAGAACACTACAGATAAAATAATATTGGGCCAAGAAAGTACTCCTTGGAAGATTAACATTTTGGAGTCAAGCAGAGGAAGAGGATTGTAAGAAGGAGACCAAGAAGGTATGATCATGAAGAGAGGACCAAAACTATGAGAGGATGGTGTCACAGAAGCTAAAAATATGGAACAGTGGTTTCAACCTTTTTTATATTATGGCACACTTGAACCTATAATTAAACTTCCAAAGCACACTTAAATTATGTTGACCAAAAAAAAAAAAAAAAAGAGTAAAAAAGAATGTACCTACTGTGCTTTGAACTTCTAAAATAACTTAATTAAAAATGTTCATGGCATACCTAAGATCGTCTCATGGCACACTGATTGAAAATCACAGGTATAGAAGAATGCTAAAAAGGAATGGTCAATATTTCTCAAAGATCCATTTCTTGTCTTTACAGTTTTGGTATAAATATCCCATATATCTTTCTTTGACAATATTTTTATTACAAAATTATAGGTCTGTTGGCTATGCACTGAAATTCTATAACAACAATAACAACGCTGATTTGGTTTTCATGTATGAGTAGTTATAGATTTTTATCTTCAAAAACATTTAGATATTATGGCTCAGCGCCCATTGCTCAGTGGTTAGGGCACCAGCTACATACACTGGTGCTGGCGGGTTTGAACCTGGCCCAGGCCTGCTAAACAACAGTGACAACAACAACAGAAAAATATCCAGGAATTGTGGCAGGCGCCTGTAGTCCCAGCTACTTGGGAGGCTGAGGCAAGAGAATCTCTCAAGCCCAAGAGTTGGAGATTGCCATGAGCTATGACGCCATGATACTCTACTAAGGGTCACATAGTGAGACTCTGTCTCAAAAAAAATTTTAGATATTAGCAGATTTAAGAAATGTAGTCTACTTCCTGGCTATATCATATACTCCCTTTACGTATAGTAGAAAATAAAGCCTCTTTGTTGTTGTTTTCATTACTATTCAGTGGTGTTATAGTAGTTAAAACTTTTAATTTTTCTTAAAATTTGCAATAATTGCTATCTATTCTATTCATATAATAGTTTTGGCCAATTGGCAATAGAATTCAGATTATTTCTCATTTTAAAGAGGAGGGGGAGGGGAGAAAAAGGGGGAGGATGGATGAAGGGAGGGTAATTGGTGGGACCACACCTATGGTGCATTTTACAAGGGTGCATGTTTTTTTTTTTTTTTTTTTGAGACAGAGCCTCAAGCTGTCACCCTGGATAGAGTGCTGTGGCATCACAGCTCACAGCAACCTCCAATTCTTGGGCTCAACCGAGTCTCTTGTCTTCACCGGGAAGTAGCTGGGACTACAGGCGCCCGCCACAACGCCCGGCCATTTTTTTTTGGTTGCAGCCATTATTGTTGTTTGGCGGGCCCGGGCTGGATTCAAACCCGCCAGCTCAGGTGTACGTGGCTGGCGCCTTAGCCCATTGAGCCACAGGTGCCGAGCCTATAAGGGTACATGTTAAATCTACTAAGTGTAGAATATAAATGTCTTAACACAATAACTAAGAAAATGCGATGAAGGCTATGTTAACCAGTTTGATGAAAGTATTTCAAGTTGTATATAAAACCAGCACATTGTACCCCATAATTGCATTAATATACACAGCTATGATTTAATAAAAAAAAAAAAAAAATAGGCTTATGGGGAAAAAAGAAAAGCCTGAATCTAGCCATATTATAGCCAACAGGGATTTTTTAAATAGTTGCTAGACTTAAGACTTTCAATGAGTTTTTAAATTTGTGTGTACATGTGTATGTGTTTCAAATAAGGTTTTTATCTTTTCTTATTTTAAGAAAAAAATGCAATAACAAGCTTCAGCAGTATTTAAAACTGAACTCTTAAAACTTAGGTATTTGATCATATAATCACTTTAGGTAATAAATTAACAAAAGTTGTTATCTAAAGTAATGAACTAGTTTTATAATATTAGATCTTACAAATAGCCCCTTTGTTCAAACATAAATCTATAAGATGTATTGAGTAACTTAATTTAAAAACAAGAAGCACTATGTATGTTTCCGGCTGCTAGTTTGCATTTTCAAAGATCCATTTAGTATTTCCTCAATTTTCCTAGCCTCTGAATGGAGATCTGCATGTAATTAAGTTAAAGAGCTATTTAATAAGTAAATTTTCATTTTTGTTATTGTAAAAATAAATATTGCTGCAGTATAGGTTTCAAGATCAGACAATACCACTTACTGGATTTCTGAAGAGTGGAAAACTCATCAAAGTGGAATTTTCCTAAAGAATAGTGAAATGATTTTGCATGATACATAGTAATCATATATAAATAATAATTGATAAAGCAGAAACCATTTGTAAAGGTACGTTGGCCAACACATATAGTGGCTAAGTCTGATCTTTCTTCTGCCACATTATTTTATACATGTATGCTCTTTTGTCTGTAATTGGGAACTCACCTTTAAAATCACCATTTCTAAAGAATTAAATATGATTTGATAGACATTTTAGCCTGTAGAAAGTATGTAAAGAGAATAAGAAGACTCAAATTCCATTTGAGGTTATATAACATATTAAATATGTTCTGGGTTATATAACATTAAATATGACCTCTTTAAAAACCTGCCCAACAGATCTGAGTCAGTATGCTTATGTGACATACAGAATTGATACATGCTGTTCTAACAGAGCTGCTATAAAGTTATTATTAAATGTATAGAAAAGCATATTGAAAATTTAAAATCACTTGGTATCAATGTAAGATATCAATACCCAGTTCAGCCTCAGGAAGGAAGCAAGAGTTCTATTTTAGACATGATTTTGATTTTGAGATGCACATTAGACATCTAAGTACAGTTGTTAGATGATTGGTTGGATGTATGTGTTTAGAGCCCAGTAAATCAAAGCTAAGGATATAATTTTGGAGTGATTAGAAGGTTGTTGGTAAAGCCATGAAACTGAATAAAAATATCTAGGGTAACCTGAACCGGGAAGTAAACTAAAGACTGAGCCCTAGGACAGTCCAACATTTATAGGTCAGGAAGAAGAAGAAGAAAATCAATCAAAGGAGACTTATGAAAGGGCAACCATTAAAGGGGAGAAAAAGAATATGGTGTCTTAGAAAGCAAATTGAGAAAATACTTTAAGAAACAGGACATGAACGATTGTGTCAAGACCTTCTGACAGGTCGAGTAAGATGAAGATCGAGAATTTACTATTGGATATGGCAGGATGGAGGAATTTGGAAAACCTTGACAGACCTTGCAGCAGTGGCCAAAGACTGATGGAAACATTAAAGAAAATGGAGAGGTGAGATAGAGTTAGTGAGAATAAAAATAAGAACACCTAACACTTATTAAGAAGTTATGTGTTAGGCACTGTTCTAAGCACTTTACATGTAAATAATTTAAACATTACAACAATGTTGTGGAATAGGAATTAGTTACTGTTACTTCATTTTACTATGGGGAAAACAAAATAGGGATGGGTGACAAACGTCCCCAAATTTTTCTACCAGGCATCAGGGTAGAAGTTGGGATTTGAATCCAAGTAATCCAGATTTTGAGGCTTCCCTTTTAATTTGTCTGTTATAGTCTAGACTAGTACTCTCCAAAAGGACTGTTAGCAATAATGGCGACTTTTTTGTTTTTTTACTTTGTATTGTGAATATGTCTTTCAGCTTGGTAGGGTTTTTTGTGTTTTTTTTTAAATTTATTCTTTTTATTATTAAATCATAGCTGCGTACATTAGTGTAATCTAGGGGTACAATGTGCTGGTTTCATATACAATCTGAAATGTTTCCATCAAACTGTTTAACATAGTCTTCAGGGCATAGCTGCGCTGTCCAACACAATATGCTGGCACTAGTCACAGGTGGCCATTGAGCATTAGAAATGTGGCTAGTGTAACTAAGTAATGGGGTTTTTAATTTTTTAACATTTTTAATTCAATTTAAATGTAAATAGGCTTATATGGCTGGTGACTGCTATATTAGTGCAGGTAAAAACAACTCTTTCTAGAATTTTTATAAAAAAAAAGAAATGAAAATGGGACTGTAATTTGAGGGAGATGGAGTCAAAGAAGAGTTTTGTGTTTTTACTAAGTGAGGAGTACTTATAAAACCATTAAGTAGGCAAGAAGGGTTTGGATCTAGATCTTAAGTGACCTGTGGGTCATTCAGGGATCTATGCTATTTTTATCTTATAATAATTTATAAGCTCACATAAATTTATTCTTACAACATTTAGTAACTACAATCACTTGTTAATTTGTCTATCTCAGGACTAAACTATCTTTTTATTTAATATGTTCCTCTCAGTATCTAATGTAGTATCAAATATAGTGATCTTCAATAACAGGCCCATGTACTCCCATGAGGTTACATGATTCAGTTCCCTGTAGAAGGGGAAAAAAATGGTAGAACATACTTTTTTATCCTAAAAACAACCAAAAAATAAGCTTTACAAGTTTTTTAAAATTTTTTTTTAGTAGTAAGATAGGATCTTATTAGACAGAAAGGAATACAGATGGAGTAACAAAGCACCAAAGTTTCTGGCAAAAGGAAAGACCCCTACAAATATTTATATGGCTTCACCTTGATATTCTCAATAGGTCTGGATGTCTAACGTTTTTCTGGAGGTGTGACTTTTTGACTAAACTAACAATCAGAAAATGGGCAAGTGGCTTTTAAAGGTCCTGCACAGAAACTGCAGACTGTGGGTAATACCATGATTGCAACTTCTATCCTTAATTAAGCTCTTAATTACCCCCTGATAAGGAAAATACAGTGACGCTCTAAGATCTGACAACAAGTCCACCAGAGCATTCTAAGTTATCAAGAAGATTAATAATATACGGATTGACATCTATTATTAACAGTGTACTTTACCTTAAGTTTATACTTTATATGGCCTGTTATGTGTTTTTGTGAAGTTTCTCTTTCAGCTAGGACATCATTAAAACAAAGTATGAGAAAACTGAATTTGGAAGCAGACCTTCAAATTGCTCTATTTATTACCTAAATGCTACCTGCTACAATATGTAGAAACTTTGAAAACTCAATACAGAAGTTTATTTATTAATGAAATGTCAGTCCAATGCAGGTATTCTCTGTAGACAGGTGGCCTTCCCTGTGGTCATTGACGGTTCAAGGCTTTTTTCCTCTTGTGGCTTTTTTCCTCTTGTGGCTTTACCCTCTTCTGGGACCTTAAAGCCTTCTCTGTTCAGCTAGCAATGAGAAGTTTTTACTGATAAGAATTGGAAATGGTAAAGTTACTCTGCTCATATTCCACTGGCCACAGTCACTTCTGCTTATATTCCAAGGAAAATGGGAAGTTGGAAAATGTAATCTAGAGAGTACCTAGGAAAAAGAGCAAGCGGATTTGATAGGCAAACTACAGTCTCATACTGCCACAAGGCATTCAATCAATATTTTGAAAAATTATTAGGGACTTCACTTCAAATATCTTTGTCAGAGTATGTCTTATTAAAATAATTATTTGCAAGTATTTATTGAATCATAATCTTTTAAAATTTTTCTATATGTTTTATATATTATAAAATTATAATGTAATATGTTTGTCAGTTATAAATATTTTTTACTGAAATAAAAAGGTGAGATTTTCAAAGGTTTAAAACAATTAGTCTAGCATGTCATAGTTCTAAGTGGATGTTTGCTGCATTCACATATTATTAACATAGAAAGAAGTCCAATTGCTGGCCAACTCTCAGTAATCCTGAATCCATCCTTCCTGAAGCTTGTTTCTTCCAGGCATACAGAAAGAGACTCAGTGATAAAGTCTTATAAGTACACAAGCGTATATTAAATACAATAATATATATGGAAAAAACTTAGGAATAATGAGGAATAGATATGATAAGTATTAGCATTGTCTTTTTATATGAAGAGAAATATCAAACTAACCCACCAGGATATGGTGTGTTATGGGTTCTAACAAAAGGCATGGTTTAACTCTTAATGTGGGCATGTTTCTCACCTTTGAAGATATAATAATGTTTTAGACTTGAGATTCATGCTATTTGTCACTGAGTTCATATAGTTCAAGTATTATAGATGTGGTAAACAAAATATTTCCTGTAAGTGAAAGCTATTTTTAACATACCATGAATTGTGTTAAAGTCCTTATGTAGCAAGCTAGGATCAGCACATAGCCAAGAATGATAGCAGTGTTATTGCTAATGGAAATTAATTTTGCATTTCTTAAATAGGAAGTGGATTTATTTGCTCTAAAAAACTTTTTTTATATTTTTAATTGTAGTAAAAAAAACACATGAAATTTACCTCTTAACCATTTTCAAGGGTCCAGGTCAGTGTTGTTAAATATATTTTTTGTTGTGCAGCCATCACCACCATCTATCTCCATAACTCTTTTCATCTTGCAGAACTGAAACTATGAAACTATTTACCCATTAACACATCCCCCAACACCAGGGACAGATTTCACAGAAGAGGTTTTTTGGTGGATTGGGGGGGGGTGAAATCTTACAGGAAGCAGAGCTCAGGCAGTGATGCAGGTGATAGGAAGCTGCTGTAAATACAGACAAAGCTTTTTTTGCTAGCCTGTCTCTCATCTCTTGTGCTCGGTCGGGTACCTAACAGGCCACAAACTAATACCAGTCTGCATCCTGGGGGTTGGGAACAAAAAATAACTCTTCCATTCTTCTGTCTTCCTAGCTATTAGCAACCACCATTCTACTCTCTATTTCTATGAATTTCACTACTCTAGATAACTATGCTTATCAGAATTTGCTTCCTTTTAGGGTTGAATAATATTTCATTGTGATCTGAGCCTTGAAGGATGGATAATGTTTAAACTGTGAAGATAACTAAAAATAGGGCATGTATATTTTGGACATTGGAAATGTTAGACTAAAAGATAATGGAAATGTAGTTATGTATGAACAGAGAGTATTTTGACACATAGTGAAAAATAAGACTCCGATAGATATTAGGGCCAGGATACAAATAATGTCATGTGAAGAACTTAGATCTATAGAGTTGGCAATATGGAACTATTGCAGGATTTGGAGAAAGGTCATGACAATATGGGTTAGAAATATTTTGTCAGTAAGAAAGACTAGATGCCAAGAAAAACAGTTTTATTAGTTTAAAATAGAAATGATGAGGGCCTAATCTATTGTGCATTAATTTTCTGTTGAGGTCATAATAAATTCCCACTAATTTAGCAACTTAAAACAATGTAAATATGCCATTCTGTCATAAGCTTAGGTGAGCTCAACTGACTTCTCTGTTCTGTTTCTCACAAGACCAAAATCATCATGTCATCCAGGCTAAGGTCAAAGAAAAAAGACTCCATTTCTGAGCTCATTCCATTGTTGGCATAATTCGGTTCCTGTGATTGTAGGATTGAGGGTCCCATTACCCTTGACACATGACAGCTAACAATGGCACATTGAATTCTTCTTGTGCACCGAATCTGACTACCCCTCAGCTCCATCCTCAGAAGGTTCTCTGCTTCTGAGGGCTCATGGAGTTAGATTGGGCCCCCTTGGGTAATCCAGGATGATTTCCCTATTTTAATGTCTATAACCTTAATTACATCTGCAAAGGGCCTTTTCCCATGTAATATAACAGTTTTAGAGAGTCTAGGGGGTAGCACATGGACATCTTTGGGGGCAGGGCATCCTGTCTACCACAGATGGTTACAATGGATGGAGATGGAGAAGTGGGAAATTCAAGAAATACTATAGACATATTTTTGAAGTTATTTACATCCGTTATAGGGGGGGCTATTGCAAATGGGAAAAAAGCTAATTTTTCATAATTTTCATTAGCTGACCAAAGAACACATGCCAATTGTTAATATTTAAGCTTTTTTTCTAATACAAGATTTAGAAAGTAATTTATCAGTCGTAAAAAAAAGATTTTACAATAGCATGAAGTTGCTTAATTTTCACAATTTAAGGTATATACAATTTTATCCCCATTTTGCACATCAGAAAACTAAGACTCAGAAGTTTTATGGTAGACAGATACAGCTCCAGAGCTAATACTCTTTATGTCACCTCTCTATTGCCAACAGTACGTTTTATAATTAGTTCTTTTCATACCATTAGGTGGAAAAACTTTCTCTTCAAAATAAAAATTTTTCAGTGAAGTACTTTTAGTTTAGTACATTCTTTATTGAATATTAAATAATTGGACATATTTTAAGATGTAAATGGTCAAGAGGCATTGTCCATGTTAGTAATCAGTAAAGGCCTAGTTACTTTAAATAACTAAACCACAAAGAGTTTAATTCTGACCTTTGAAATACATACAAGGAAAAGAAATTTTTTAATTTCACTAGAATAAAAGTTTTGAGCATCAGCATATAAACAAATGCAATTTTAGGCTCGGCGCCTGTGGCTCAACAGGCTAAGGTGCCAGCTACGTACACCTGAGCTGGCGGGTTCGAATCCAGCCCGGGCCAGCCAAACAACAAAGACGGCTGCAACAAAAAAATGGCCGGGCGTTGTGGCGGGTACCTGTAGTCCCAGCTATGTGGGAGGCGGAGGCAAGAGACTCGCTTGAGCCCAGGAATTGGAGGTTGCTGTGAGCTGTGGATGCCACGGCACTCTATC
>CAUYRH010110430.1:0-10245 GCA_963574655.1 Perodicticus potto
AGAGTGCTAGGATTACAGGCGTGAGCCACCATGTCCAGCTAGACCTTTTGTTTAAATTGCTTTTAAATTAGACCAGTCAAGAGTCAACTCCCACCAAAAATAAGACAAAGATAGATAAAAGCTAAAACGTTTTCAGGAATACTACGTGGGTGGTATTGCATGTTTCTTACTGTGTCACATCAGGGGATACACAATACCATGTTTTCCCACTGTCATTGACCTGAGTTCCTTCGTGTGATTCAGTTGAATCACCGGATGTCTCTTTGCAAAGATATATTTTTCCCTTTGTAACTGATAAGCAATCCGTGAGATAATAGTTGAGATTTAAATATTCACTTCTCCAAAAACCTTCCTGCCAATGGTTTTTCCCTCCCAATCAATTATCTTCATCTGAATAAATTACTACGTTGTGAGTCACAAAATTTTGTAACTCTAGAATTTCATCTACTTTGATGAACAGCCATTCCCATGTTGGGTTTTTAAGCTTTTCTGTTTTGTTTTGTGTTTGCTTTTTTGTTGTTGGGTATTATTGTGGAGGCCTGAATTTTTTCATTCATTGCACTATAATCCATCTCTGTATTCCACAGGGTCCATGCAGTCTGGGGCCTGGTCTGGTTCATCGTGACTCTCATCTCCTCTCTTCCCAGAAATCCACTCAAGGGAAAACTGACTCATTTTTTGACCAGTCTCCTGCATCAGGGAACTAACTAATCAGATTCTCATCTGTGTTCCACTATAACCTGCAACAGTCTCTTCATATTTTATTGTACTTTTTTGTTCTCCACTGTGTTTTATTCAAATTTCCTCCAGTTGACTGGCCCGTAAATTTAAATCTCCGCTCAATCCTAGGACCCAGGAAATTCAAGTCAGAAATCACTCACTGGAATAATCTACATACGGAACAGTTGTCCAGTAATGGATTAAACTGTGGGTCCTGGGTGGGCCTCATTTTTCTCATCTGCAAAATGGAAGTAATGGTGGTTCTTAATAGGATTCACTTTTTTCAGCTAGAGTAGTTCATATAATTTTATAGAGTCACATTTGAACTCTGCTACAGTCAGGGATGAAGTGTCATCTTGAATTCCAAGAAAGAAATCTTCAGGTAATGTCTCAGGGGTTGAGGTAACCGCTCATCCTTAAGAACACACGGTTTATACTTTCTCTAATTCATAGCTGTCTTTGGTGTTTGGAAGCTATGAATCCTTACCCTGCCAGATCCCCCAGTTCTCGGTGTCCCTCCCTTCCATCTCAACGTGAGGCTCACTTGTTACACCCCAGCTATTTGCACATTGTCACAGCATAGTCGGCCATGGCATGTAAGTGTCAGGTGCAGGTGCCACTGCCAATCACAAAGTGATCTGTACATGAGGGCGGACAATTAAGTTCACAAACTCCTAAAAAAGTGCTCCATGCTCATTGCTGAATATCACTACAGTCACCTTCGAAGGGCTCCCCTTGGGGAGCTGTGCACAGAGGCCAGGGCCTCGTCATCGTCCATCCTTCAAAGCAATTTTGGAACTCTTTCTGAAATGTCCAGCAGAGCTGTGATCGTACAAGTTCTGACAATGGAGTTTGGAAAGCTTAAAAAGTGCTGCATATCTCATTGCTGAACATCACGACGGTCACCAGATGGCCGGAGGAGTCCTCTGAGGCTGCCTGTGGTGATACCCAGCCCTGAGTATGTGGCGATACCCAGCCTTTCTCTAGGATAAGTTCATGAACTGAATCATCAGGCCTCATATTTCATTTCTGAAGGAACCTTGATCAGAAAACAGTCTCTCGTATTTTCTTGCCTCAGAAGTGAAATCATCACATCAGTGTCCAACTTGGGACCAGTATGCGCTGCTGCCGCCACTCTGGGCTCCCCCCTCTGGTCGACCCACGACGCAGGCCCCCTCCCCGGGAGACGCGTCGAGCCACCAGACTTCCATCACTTTGATCTGCCTTTTCCCCTCCTATTCTTCAGGAGTCGCGGAAGACAGAATTCCCTCTAAAAAGGATTTAGTATTAGGTATTAAATGACTAAGAGAAACACTGCGGGGACTGAAAAAACAGACTCTAGATCGAACTTCTAGGACTGACATCCCAAGCCTCTGTGCAGGATTGGGCCAGGAAGGAGCTGCTGCCCGTGCCACAGCGGCAGCTGCCTGGAGAACCTGGAGGCTGCCTCGGCTTTCGCTGTGACTGCCGTGTGCCCTTCCCTGCTTAACTCCTAACTCCTTTTTATTTTTATCTATTTATTTTGAGACAGGGTCTCACTCTGTCACCCTGGGTAAACTACCATGGCATCACAGCTCATGGCAACCTCTGACTCCTGGGCTCAAGCAATCCTCTTGCCTCAGCCTCCTGAGTAGCTAAGACTACAGGTGCCCACCACCACACTCGGCTAGTTTTTCTATTTTTAGAAGAGATGAGGTTTTGCTCTTGCTCAGGCTGGTTTCGAATTCCTGAGCTCAAGCAACTCACTCACCTCATGCTCCCCAAGTGCTAGGAGTACAGGCGCCTGGCTAGTTTTTCTACTTTTGGAGACAGGGTCTCCCTCTTGCTCGTGATCCACCCACCTTGGCCTTCCGTAGTGGTAAGACTGATTGCAGGTGTAAACCATCACACCTCTTTTTCTTTTCAGGATTCTGACCTGTCTTTTTAGTGTTAAGCCAAAGACAATCAAAAGAAAGTATTATGTATTTTTTGAGACAAGGTCTTGTTCTGTCCCCCAGGCTGGATTGCAGTGATGTAATCATAGCTCACTGTAACCTCAGACTCCTGGCCTCCTCCTGCCTCAGCCTCCCAAGTAGCTGGACCTAGAGGTGCACCCCACCAAGCCTGGCTGTTTTGCCTTATTTTTGGTAGAGACAGGGGTCTTCCTATGTTGTCCAGGCTTGTCTTGAACTCCTGGCTTCAAGAGATCTTCCCATGTTGGCCTCTCAAAGTGCCAGGATCACAGGTGTGAACCACCACACACACGCACAGATTTACAGAAATCATTTTTATTTCAGATCACTATTTCAGACAATACAAGGTGGACTTTTCCCAAACCAGATCAATTTTGTTCTTCTGAAATAGTTCCAGAGCCATCTTCAGAGTAAGAATTGACATTTCTTTTTATAACTAAGATCTACTTCCTCTGTTTTAGAAACTCACATAGAATGGGAAGGTAAATCTTAAATATTTTAGCGCTTTACCATTTGATCTATAAATAAAGTTTTAGTCATACACTTATACTGCAGTGTGGTTTCCAACCCCCAAATATAAACCCTCTTCATTATAGTTAGTCAAGTTTCAAAGGGAAACTTAAAGTTCAAAGAACTCTCTTTACAGTTAAGTTTTATAGTATCAAAGGTAGAAGAAAAATCGTGACTTAGCTGAAGGGAGGAATAGTCAGGCTTATTATATATTGCTTGACTAGCATTTGAAATAAAGTCTGATGTTTGTTCATGCAATGTATAGACATTCTAATTACTGGCCACTCGGTATTGTGGTTGGTGTGGACAAGACAGGAAAGACAAGGTCACTGCCTCCATAGAGCTTACAGTCCACTGGAGGTTCACTTGGCAGTGAGGTTACAGTGTGATCAAGGCTCTTCTAGTGGAAGGAAACCCAGAGAAACCAAGTAAACTTTCTTGAGGTCTTGGTATTTAGTTTGACTTTCCGATAGGATCAGACAGTCTGACACAGCTATCAATTCCCTTGGAATTTTCTGGGTGATAGGAACACCTTTTGTTCTAATGAAGTCATTTTTTGGCAGGGATGGGGGCTGGTTGCCTGGGGAACCAATCATGTGATTAAGGGGTGGGGGCCCATCCTCCCTGGGTCCACAGTTGCTAAAGGTTGAGTTGATGCCAAAGGCCACTGATGTAATCAATCCATCATGCCCTACATCGTGAAGCCTCCATAAAAATCCCAAAAGGAGAAGGCTCAGAGAGCTTCCATGTAAGGAGGATCCTGTAGGTGGTGTGCCCAGACCATGGAAGCTCAGCGCCCCTTCCCATAGGAAAGTATGTTCGTCTGTATCCTTTATAATGTCCTTTCCAATAAACTAGTAAATGTGTTTCCCTAAGTTCCATGGGCTGCCTTAGCAAATTAATGAAATCTAAGGAGGGGGCTGTGAACCCCAATTTATAGTGGAAATTATAGATGACAGCTCAGTACATGTACTTGTGAGTGATGTCTGAAATTAGGGTGGGGCAGTTCTTGTGGGGCTGAGCCCTTAATGTGTGGCATCTGACACGACGTCTGAGTAGAGTCAGAACTGAATTGAATTACAGGACGCCCCGCTGGTGTCTGCTGGAGAACTGCTCCGCGTGTGTCGGGAAATGCTCCCCACACAGAGTGTCAGAATGTTGAGTTGAACAGTGGGAGTAGGGGAAGGCGTTTTCCTTCTCAGAGTCACCTTTCCCTCCTCTTTCACCAAATGCAAGCTTGAGCCTCCTGAAATGACAGTTGAAATACCCACCCTTGCACTCCCACCCCAAGAAAAGCCAGTGAAGGTTATAAGTGGAAGTTCGTACTTGTGGAAGACGCTGGTGCCTCTATGGCCGGGAGATCAGCTGATGGTGGTCTTGCAGGGACGCGTGTAGTCGAGATGCGATGAAGGGTGCGTGTGTGTAAACATCTAGGAAGGCGGTGTTTAGGGGATCAGGGAATCACTCAATAACTCCACAATTGGCAGATGAGATTAAAACTCCAGCAATAGGAAAAGTCAGGGCCACTGACAATTGGCAATATTGGCACGGGGCGCAGAGGCCTCTTGGCTGGATTAGGACCATATGGGTAATAGGCTGACCCCCACAGCTGTTCATCCTGACAATTAAAGTAAATCTTGCACCTGTGGTACAAAATTAGCTCAGGAACCAAAGACAACCCTGGGTATAGTACATTTGTTGCTTTGAACACAAAGGCTTCCTATCAGGAGGCCCCCAGTTTAAGAAGCATTTAGTTTGAAGGAAGGGCTAAACTTCTAGCCGTTAACTCCTTGTCACCTGGGATGACTTAAAAATAATTCAAAGATACTCCACAGCTTTCTTCAAGAAGCCAAATACAAGTTTTGCATTTAAACATTCTCTTCGGTGGTTGGATGAAATTCAATTTGAAGGGTACAATGAACGTCGACCCTAAGGCGGGCGCCTGTGAAATGAGCCTCAGAGAGATGATGCAGGGCAGTGTTTTCAACCTTTTTTATCTCATGGCACTCTTGAGCCTATAGTTAAACTTCTGGGGCACACAAATTATGCTGATCAAAAAAAAAATCAGAGTTAAAAAAAAAGCATTGTATTTACTGTGCTTTGGAGCCTGGACCCCAAATGTTAAGTTCCCTAATGAGCCACAGAGGTCTGTAGTGAAGCTTCATGTAAAAGGCAAACTCCCAAAGCCTCGCCTTGGACCACCTTGCAGGCTCAGCCCAAGTGTTCAACAGGAGCAGCGCTGACTGGCCAGCCGCAACCAGGTTGTGTTCTCCTGGAAAGTGGGACCAAAGTCACTTGGTTTTTCTTGCTTCCAAGATGCACTAAATTAGACCAAAACCCAAAAAACAAACAAAACCCACCAGAACACCCAGATAACAGCTTCTAGATTAATTGTTGCAAACGGGGGTTCTAAACATGTGGGGACATTTTCCATGTCTTCCATGGAATAATTCACGTAACCTATTACCCATGTCCGGCTAACCCTCAAATCTCTAGGGCTGTTCCTCCTCACTGCAATTTCATTACAAGGCACAAGACTGAATCCTTGCACCTTAAGTTTTCCTTGTTCCTCTCCAAAGAAAAGGATTTGAAGATGGTGACCTGAGGGACTGCCTAATAACTGCTGTGATTCAGTAACTAAAGCAAAGCCCAGGAGCTCAGCAGCCAGAAGGGCCTTGCGTGGAGTCTTCACGTCACACTACACATCTGTCCCTCAGGCATCAGCACCCAGGATGCTGTCACACGTAGGAGAAGGTTGGCAGGACTCTTTGAGAAAGTCGTCCTCTGAGGCCAGCAGTGCAGTGTTCTGGGTGGCTTCCAAGAAGCTTCTCCAAGGTTGGTGTGGCGAGGGGTCAAGTCAGACAGTGAAGGAAGAATCTGTTTGCTATTTTCTCCCTCAGAAATGTTTTTTTGATGGCAAAAATGCCTTTAAATATTCGAGGTTCATTTGCTACTTGGACTGCTTTTATTCAAATGGAGAAACCATCCTGGAGCATGCCAATTACCTTTCGGCTATAAAAGGGCCCAAATGAGATGTTTTTGATAAGCTCACTCCTTTGTAATCTGCAGGAATTACAATTCCATTCACCTTCAGATTGAAGTTTTCTTTTTTTTTCTGGAGACAGAGTCTTGAATTGCAGGGGTGTCAGCCTAGAGCGCAGCGCCTCAGCCTCCCGAGTAGCTGGGCCTACAGGCGTCTGCCATGAATGATGCCTGGCTAATGATGCTCTTGCTCAGGCTGGTGTCAAACTCATGAGCTCAAGGGATCCACCCTTCTCGGCCTCCTGGGATTACAGGCGGGAGCCAATGGCCTGAATGAGGTTTTCCAACATCTAGTACAAGGCTCGGCTGTTTTCAGTAATCGGACACTGTAACCTTGACTCGGTGTCCACCTATCCGGGCTGAGGCAGGGGACACGGCAGCCCCTGGGGGCGATTGGGAGCAGCACCGCGAGGAAGCCAGAAGCGGGGCCACCGTCTAAGGATGTCGGCTTCGGGTTACGGAAGATTTGGGGCCAGCTTCACCTGCAGCTGCCGCAGTTGACGAGGAGCCGCAGGGCCCGCCGCGATCCACCACGTGGGCTCAGAGGAAGCCTCGTGCACGAACTGCTGACGTCCGGCCCCTCCTTCCACACCCTGTCCGCGAAGGGCCTGCGCGTCCCCACCCCATTCTGGCTTCTCCTGCAGCTCTTCCCAGGGGCTGTGATGACCAGCTCGTCAGCAGCACACCTGGCCACCAGGAGGCCTGGGTGGCGGCGGCAGCTCATTTCTGGGGAGTGAGGCCCCAGAAGGGCTGGTTCTCACAAAATCCTTCTTGTGCCTTTAGCTCCCGGGACCTGAGCACAGAAGCCACCCGCGCTCCTGGCCCCTGGCTGTGACAGAGACACGTGGGGGTGAGGGAAGGCCCAGATCAGTCCTTAAAATCGGTTTCACTGAGCCAAGCTTTATAAATGTATAGAAAACAAAAAAATAGACCAAGATGTTCACATGAGTGGCAAGGGCTAGATTTCTCTTCCCCCTTTTTCAGCATTTTTATAGATAACCAATTCATTTTTCTACCCAGGAAAATGAAATTTTTTTTTTTTTTGAGACAAGAGCCTCAAGCTGTCACCCTGGATAAAGTGCTGTGGCATCACAGATCATAGCAATCTCCAATTCCTGGGCTCAAGCGAGTCTCCTGCCTCTGCCTCCGAAGTAGCTGGGACTACAGGCGCCCGCCACAACGCCCGGCCATTTTTTGGTTGCAGCTGTCGTTGTTGTTTGGCGGGCCCGGGCTGGATTCGAACCCACCAGCTCAGGTGTACGTGGCTGGCACCTTAGCTCGATGAGCCACAGGCGCCGAGCCATTATAATAATAATTTTTAATAGCCGGGTGTTGTGGCCGGCACCTATAGTCCCAGCTACCTGGGAGGATGAGACAAGTGAATCCCTTATGCCCAAGAGTTTGAGGTTGCTGTGACCTGTGACACCATAGCACTCTACCAAGGGCGACATAGTAAGACTCTTATCTCAAAAAAATTAATAAAATAATAACAATAATTTTTAAGTGTAAAGAAAAACATTAAAGAATCAAAACAGAGCGGCGCCTGTGGTTCATCGAGTGGGGCGCCAGCCCCATATACCGAAGGTGGCGGGTTCAAACCCAGCCTCGGCCGAACTGCAAAAACAGAAAAATAGCTGGGCGTTGTGGCGGACACATGTAGGCCCAGCTACTTGAGAGGCTGAGGCAAGAGAATCACCTAAGCCCAGGAGTTGGAGGTTGCTGTGAGCCACGGCACTCTACCGAGGGCAATAAAGTAAGACTCTATCTCTACAAAAAAAAAAAAAGAAAACTAAGAGCTTCAGCAAGGACCCAGTCTAACCCCTAACTTTTTGGATGAGGACAGTGATGTGTCAGTGAAGCATCTGACGACTGGAGGTTGCTGTGAGCTATGTGACACCACAGCACTCTACCGAGGGCCATAAAGTGAGACTGTCTCTACAAAAAAAAAAAAAGAAAACAAAGAGCTTCAGCAAGGACCCAGTCTAACCCCTAACTTTTTGGATGAGGACAGTGATGTGTCAATGAAGCATTTGACGCCTGGCTTTGCTTCAGTGCCAGCAAATGAATGCACTGGGGCATTTCAAAACTGTGGGCGTATAAGCCAAGGAGATAGAGCCATCACTAACAAGTGTTTTCCTAAAGAGAAGACACCTGGTAAGGATCCGAGATGGGGCATTCAGAATTAGAGTGCTGCTCCAAGGAATTTCAAAACCCTACTTGAGAATGGGCTTAGTGGCTCACACCTATAATTCCAGCACTCTGGGAGGCCCAGGAGGGAAGATTGCTTGAGGCCAGGAATTTGAGACTAGCCTGAGCAAGAGGAAGACTCTGTCTCTACTAAAAATAGAAAAACAATCTGGGTGTTGTGGCCTGCACCTGTAGTCCCAGCTACCTGGGAGGCTGAGGCAGGAGGATCATCTGTATCCAGAAGTTGAAGGCTATAGTGAGCTCTGAAGATACCGCTGCACTCCAGCCCAGGTGACAGAGAGAGACTCTGTCTCAGAAAACAAACAAGCAAACAAACCCTACTTGAGTGAAAGAAGCCAGACAAAGAAAGACAAATACTGTATGATTCCATCTGTATGAAATACTATTCACAGAGACAAAAAGTTGAATGGTGGCAGCTCCCAGGGCTGGGAGTGAGGGGCAATGGGGAGTGTATGATGGGTGCTGAGGTTTGGTTTGGGGAAGAAGAATGCAAAAGCTGTAGAAATAAACAGTGATATGATGGGTTCACCACAATATGACATAGTTAATGCCGCTGAACTGCACACTTAAAAAAGAATAAAATGGCAAAATTTTCTATTATACAGCATGGCCATAAAGTTCAAGTGCAATTTAAACCGGCAGGCAATCAAACTGCACACGAATTTCACGGCCACCCAGTATATATAGTATTTTACCACAATAAAAATGACCGCTTATAACATGTTACATCAATAATGTGTTTTAATTAAAATAACTACATTTTTCAAAGGGAAAAAAATCCTACTCGAGCCACAACAGTTGCATTCCAGTCAGGGTCAAGAACTCCTGTAGGGTTCAGTTAATTTAATCCACCAACACCCCCTGAGCCTTGGTCCAAAAAGCCGCAGTCTCAGTCAAAACCCAGGCCTATAATTTGGCAACCTGAGAAGGCTTCTAAGATGCCCATTCATCCTCTCTGGATGAGAAACCCTCTCAACCATAGGGCGGAGCTGCAGCCCAGGGCATCTCAAGCTGTTATCTCCTCCCAGGAAGGTGAGAACTTACTGCCCTCCCATACACAGGCCCTCCTGGCCGCAGGACTCCAGGCACATACAGGCCCTCCTGGCTGCAGGACTCCAGGCGAAGGAAAGGAAGTGACTATTAAAGCCAGAAGCAGATACCACAATCCCCTTACTCAGCAAATACCCAGAAGAAAAAAAACTCATTTTATTATAAGGACGTGTGCACTAGACTGTTTACAGCAGCTCGATTTATAATTGCCAACGTGTGGAAACAACCTAAATGTCCACTGACCCAGGAATGGACCAATAAACTGTGATGGGTATACATACCACGGAATACTATTCAGCCATAAAAAGACAGAGACTTTACATCTTTTGTATTGAACTGGATGGAGTCGCAACACATTCTTCTCAGTAAAAGAGAAGTATCCAATGTACTCAATCCTAATATGAAGCCAGTAGATGATCTAAAAATATACACCCACATAAGGGAAAAACTCAATTCAATTCAAGTTGGGGGGGAAGAAGAAGGAAGGGGGAGAGAAACAAGGAGGGAGGGGGGTTCACGGTGTGTTCCCACCTAATGGGCACAATGTAAGGGTATATGGCACACCTCCTGGGTGCAGACGAGAGACAACTACAAGGGGACTCTCTGTAACTAATGCAAACACCGTAACCTAGTTGTTTATACCCTCACATTAATCTGAAATTAAAAAAAAAAGCCAGATGCAAAAGGGAGGCATGGGGAAGGCATGTCCCCCTAGACCCACTCAAATCACTAGCACTCCCACCCAGCTCCTTTCTTTTCTTTT
>CAUYRH010110431.1:0-23097 GCA_963574655.1 Perodicticus potto
ATGTCTTTGTGGTAAAATGATTTTTGTTATTCTGGGTAGATACCTAGTAATCAGATTATGGGATCAAATGGAAGGTCAACTTTTAGTTCTTTGAGAATTCTCCATACTTCTTTCCATAGAGGTTGTATTAGTTTGCAATCCTACCAGCAGTGAAGTATTCCTTTCTCTCTATATCCATACCAGCATCTGCAGATTTGGGACTCTGTGATGTGGGCTTACTGGAGTTAGGTGACATCTCAGAGTGTTTTGATCTGCGTTTCTCTGATGTTAGGGATGATGAGCATTTTTCTATGTGTTGGCCATTCATCTGTCATATTCAGAGAAGTTTCTGTTCAAGTGCCTTGCCCACTTAGAAATGGGGTTGGTTGCTCTTTTGTTGTTGATTAATTTGAGTTCTCTATAGATTCTAGTTATCAGCCCTTTGAAACATTTGTAGCATGCAACTATTTTCTCCCATTCCAAAGGCTGTCTGTTTGCTTAGGTTGTACCTAGAAATACTTTCTGTAATACTTTCTTTCACCAGACTTCATACTGGTGTCTGTTTTGTTAGGAGTCAAGATAAGTCCTTTCATGTAGAAGGTGCTTTGAATCATGTCTTCACCCGGAGCTTACCCTTTGAATGTTCTCAACCCGGAATCTTCAGGATCAAACTAGGTGACCAGTGGTTTTCTTTTCCAGAACCAGAAGCACTTATAGGAAAGTTGAACAGGTAACCTGTTATTTGCTGGAAATTGCTTTCATCTCTAGTTATATCCTGACATTCTCACAGCAACCATATATTGAGTGGATAGTACATAAATTGTTAGTGATGTTGGTGTTTCGATAATTGTCAGTCAGTATGGCCTCCTCAACCCTCTTTATAATTGAAAATTGTCTTATTTCTTAATACATTTTAGGGATGGTGGCTGTCAGAGTTCTGAAACACACAGTATCTCTCCTTATGGTAGATTACTTCATTGTTTCAAGTTTGACTTGAGGATAATTCTTTTCTATATAGTTATTTGTATTTTTAATTTTAATTACATTATATTATTTGTTTTTTAACACTTGATCTTAGCCAAAAGGCTGAGAAGCAATTATTTGTTATTTTAAGTTAGAATTTTTGTTTATGTGTTTAAGCAGGGGTTTCCTGGAAGCACCTTCATGTCATCCTATCAAAATAATAAATGAGAAACTCATTGCTGAATTGGACAAAATTTTCCCTCTAAAAAGGCTGAAGCATTCCTTCCCCTTGCTGCCACAGGAAGACACCAGTGTTCTCCCTTCCTGGAACTGTGACATTTTGTCAACTGCCTTTTGGATTAATCTCTGTGAAGATAACTCAAATTCAGAGTCCCCGATTGGTGGGAAAACACAAGATATAGAGGACTTTTTAGTGTCATTTTCAGAACTTAGCCTTCCCAAAAGTCTTGGAAGTGATGGTAAAGAAGAAGCTCATGGAAGAATTTCTGGTCAGGCCAAGGTCTGCCTCAGACCCTCTCTTCTAGTTCATGTTCAGGCTGTCATCCAAGCACCAGACTTCCACCCAGGTTCTCTGCACATCCTCAGTGGACCTGTCTTTCAGAAGTGCCACATTTTGCCTTTTACAATGCCAGTATTTCATGAGACTTTACTTATCCTTGGGTTTAATCAAAATCTGAAGGAAGACTATCTTCAGTCACTTCTGGATCACCTGAAGAACATCCTAGATACCCTTCTGGCCCAGACAATGCTGGAGGACTCTAGGCCGAGCAATTCAGTAGAATATATCCAGAAGCCAAATGGAAGAGATTATATGATTTGTGTGAAGCCTTATAATTTTGGTCCAGATTGTGCCCAGGACTTAATTATTGGGTCTGTCACTACATCTGCTACAAGCATTATACATAAAGACCAGTGTTTTGTGTTTGTGTCTATGAACTTGGACTTACTAGCCATGCTTGCCTGGAGTATCTCTGACTGGAGAATGTTATGGACCTTTGATAACCGTTTCCTAAAAAATTTTGTCCCTGGCAAAGTAGAACCCTTTAAAAGTTATTCCCTGTATCCTCCGTGCTATGTACATGATATTAGTTTTTGGTTAGATGAGAAGAAAGGATTTGATGAACTTGAGTTTCACACTGTGGCCCGAGCAGTGTCCCAGGACACTGTTATATCCGTAAAATTCCTTAATTGTTTTCAGCATCCAAAGACTGAACAGGTCAGTCTCTGCTATAGATTGACTTACCAGACCTGTGACAAGGCCCTCACCAAGCAGCAGGTAACATCAATGCAGTCCCAGTTTAGGAAGGAGATTCAACAACGACTACACGTTACACCTCGATAGTTTAGTAAATTCTTTTCCATAGTGTGATCCTTCAGTGGTGTGGATTTGGATAAAAATGACCAACTTGCAACCAGCAGTTCTTTTTGGACTGTGTTTTTTTGTAAAATCTTTTACATTGTGACTAGAGCCACTGTTGGCTGAACCTAAAGATGCCTTGACTCTATCACTTAACCTTACAGAGTACATGTGATTGAGGATGTTTGGATTTGTACAGCATTTTGATCCTGAGTGATGAGTGAGACAACAGACAGAATAGCATCTTGCACTTTAGATGCTCTATTGCTGAAGACAAGGTAGAGCTTGAATGTCTTGTCAAATATAAATATGTTTTCCACACTGTCAATTCCTTTTCTCTCAATTCCATTGTATCATTTCTTTTCTTTTATTTTTTTTTAAGTTTTTGGCCAGGGCCAGGTTTGAACCCACCACCTCTGGTATATGGGGCTGGCGCCCTACTCCTTTGCTCCACAGGTGCTGTATCATTTCATTAAATAACTTTATGAGAGGAGTTTTTACAGTTACACCAATATTTATTAACTTGCTTTTGTAAGTATTCCATAATTAATATTGGTTATTTAGTAATAATAGTATTGTTATCAGCATCCTATCCTACCATCATCATAATTTTTTTTTTCCTGTGGTTGACTATTATTAAATTGATGGAACTGATAAGTGACAAATTTAGTATTAACATTTGGGTCTAACTCTAAAGCCTATGTTCTGCCACTTACTGTTATTTCTCCTTCCTTAGTCTTCTTCAGTAGTAATCATTTAACTGTGGTTAACTTGAAACTTTGCCCCCCTAGATTTTGGGACCTTCTGTAGTTGTACTCAAAGGGACACTGGGAAATTCGGTCAGCCCAAGACTCTGTAGAATGGGGTACTCTAAAGTGAATTAATATATGTTCCTGTTAACAGGCTCCACAGATAGGAATTATATTGTGACCTCTGTGAAAGAAATGACTGTTTTATTTATTTTTGGAGAAAAGCATGTGAAAAGGCAAGAATGGAAATAAAGACACAAACTAGGAGGTTTTTGTGATAATGATGACCTGGACCAGGATTGGATAATACTTAGAAGGACTTGCTGATGAATTAAATGTGTGTTGATGAGAGAGGTGTGGGATTAGAGACAGGGGAATCAAGCAGGACTCCTGGGTACCTAAAATGAGGTGTCATTAACTGGGATGGGAAAACTGCCACAGGAGTTAAGTTTGGAGAGTAAGATAAAGAATCAGGGATTTCTTGGGTCTTGCTGAGCTCTCCACATAGACTATTTGCTAGTTGAGGTCAGGTAATGGTGATTTATGCCTTTCTTCTATCGCCAATAGATGGATGAGGTAGCACTGGAACTGAATCTTAAAACAAGAGTAAGGAGGTGGGCCAGGTGTGGTGGCTCACATCTGTAATCCTAGCACTCTGGGAGGCCAAGGGAGGCAGCTTGCTTGAGCTCAGGAGTTGGAGACCAGCCTGAGCAAGAGCATGACCCTACTACTAAAAATAGAAAAACCACTAAAACTGGAAAAAGTAAAAATAGAATAACTGGGTGGCACATGCCTGTAGTCCCCTCTGAGGGCCACTCCCCCACTGAGGAGGCTGAGGCAAGAGGATTACTCAAACCCAAGAGTTTAAGGTTGCTGTGAGCTATGACGCCATTGGCACACTACCCAGGGAGGCAGAGTGAGGCTCTGCTTCAGAAATAAATAAATAAATATAAATTGGGGAAATGAGGGACGATTTGTGTAGCGGAGTGGAATATGCTGAAAAGGGAAGACAGTGAAAGAAGAATGCCCAGCGTTGGAAGTAGGTGGAAGGGTCAGCCATGATGGGAAAAGTCAAGTCTCGGGTACTATATTTTTGCTACTACGGGATTTACCCCAACTGCCCAATAACATCATAATTTAGTCCTTTCTGCGCATGTCAAGGTCTTTTGTCCCTTGGCGGACACCGTTTGCCAGCAAAGCTATGTCTCCGCGCTTGCCGACTTCCTAGGGTGCAGAATCTCGCCTTTTCCTTCCAAGCTTGCCATGGCGAGCCGAGGAGCTCGGCAGCGCCTGAAGGGCAGCGGAGGCAGCGGGGGCAGCGGTGGGGACACGGCCCCGGCCGCGGACAAGCTGCGGGAGCTGCTGGGCAGCCGAGAGGCAGGCGGCGCGGAGCCCCGGACCGAGTACGTGTGCGGGCGCGGCGGGGGCGTGGCCGGCCGGCGGCTGGGCGCGGGGCTGCCCGGTGGGGGTCGCGCAGGTGCTGCGCGGGCTTCCTGCGGCCCGGCCTCCCCACCCCGGGTCCAGGCTCCCTCTTCAGCTAGGGCTGCTCTTGGCAGGTTAAGGTTGAGTCTTCGCCCAGCTTTAGATCCCTCCACCTGAAAGATAGCTGAGATCTGGCTTAGCACCCGAGCAGGCTGGCTTGGTGTGGTGGTAGACTGGGCAGAGGCGCTGTGGGAGCTATTGGCAGGAGCAGAGAGTAAACCTTTTACAACTGTTTCTCATAGCTTGTTTTTATTCCCCCACGAGGGCTAACTCTTTACTTTTATGTGGGCCACCCCAGCCTCCAGCCCCTGCTGCCACAACCGTTTCTCCCCAAGCCTGGGTGACTAAATGTTAGAACTGCATAAAAGGAGCTGTCGGCATATGGAATTGGAGGAGGTTATGTACCTTGCTCATATGAGAGCTCTGTGCATTCGAACTTAGGGCACATGAATAAAGCCATGGAAAAGTGATGACCTTGTTAAGAGAAGAAAGAAAAGGGGAGTGAGAGCTTTGTGGCCTTCAAGTGAGTGATTAGTTTGGTTGGGATAAATGGAGTGTCAATAATGCAACAAGCTAAAGTGTTGAGTTAACTTACTCCTTAAAAGTAGGAAGTAGATAGACTGATTGAGTGATTAAAGTCTCGGAGTAAGATCGCTTGATCCCTGAGTTGGAGTCCAGCGTGGGCAAAATAGCAAGACCACACTCCCCTTCCTTCCTTTGAAGAATTGCTTTTAAGTCTTAATTCATTCTTTATTCCTTTTGCTGAAAAAGAACAACTGAAAATTCACTTATTTAGGAGAATACATTGTTTTAGTCCTTCTGATTAGCACGTTCTTCCTGACCTTTTTTTTTTTTTTTGCCCCTGAACAGGTTATCTGGGAACAAAACAGGACAAGTCTGGGCGCCTGAAGGATCTACTGCTTTTAAGTGCCTGCTTTCCGCAAGGTTATGTGCCGCTCTGCTGAGCAATATTTCTGACTGTGATGAAACATTCAACTACTGGGAACCAGTGGGTGATTTATTTAGTATTTTTCATTCTTTTTTTTGTAGAGGCAGAGTCTCACTTTATCACCCTGAGTAGAGTGCCGTGGCGTCTCACAGCTCATAGCAACCTCCAACTCCTGGGCTTAGGCGATTCTCTTGCCTCAGCCTCCCAAGTAGCTGGGACTACAGATGCCGGCTACAATGCCCGGCTATTTTTCTGTTTTGCAGTTCGGCCGAGGCTGGGTTTGAACCCACCACCTTCGGTATATGGGGCCGGCGCCCTACTCGATGAGCCACAGGCCCCGCCCAGTATTTTTCATTCTTGATTTTGCTGCTTAGTAATTATTACTAAGCGAGACAAATAATACAAAATTGACTATTAGTAAAATAGTGTTTTCACTTTTGTATTGTAAGCTGGTGATTTACCTACTGCTGAAGGCTATAGAGAATTTAGTTGGTTTACTCAAAGGTGTATTTTGTAATTTTCTTTTAAATTTTTAAAAATCAAAATAAGAGTGGGTGTGGTGGCTCATGCCTGTAATATAACGCTCTGGGAGGCTGAGGCAGGAGGATTCCTTGAGCTCAGGAGTTCAAGACCAGCCTGAGCAAGAGCAAGACCCCATCTGTTCTAAAAATTAAAACATTTAGCAAGGCATGGTGGGCGCCTGTAGTCTCAGCTGCTTGGGAAGCTGAGGCAAGAG
Organism: Perodicticus potto; assembly: GCA_963574655.1. Taxonomy (NCBI): domain Eukaryota; kingdom Metazoa; phylum Chordata; class Mammalia; order Primates; family Lorisidae; genus Perodicticus; species Perodicticus potto. The sequence continues at coordinate 6,237 of CAUYRH010110431.1, forward strand.
AATCACTTATGCCCAAGAGTTTGAGGTTGCTGTGAGTTGTGACACCATGGCACTCTACCCAGGGCAACAAAGTGAGACTCTGTCTCAAAAAAATATATATATATATAAGAGAAAGGATGCTTACTTAGTGTTGGTAGTTTAAAGAGAATATAAGATTTAGCTTTTCTGTTTTGACTAAATAAGCAGAAGATAAAATTCAAGCTTTCAGCTTTGACCAAACAACAATCTTGTAGAATTTATAATATATTAATATTTTATTATTAATATTTAATACTGGGTCATTTTGATATTTTAAAATCCATTTATTGAAAATCTGGCTGAGAATGTCAACATTTTTGTGTGCCTTTGTCTTTTTAATGTTTTTATTCAGAAAATTCACTTGCATACTCTTAACAGGGACTTTTGGCCAATGTAACCCTGCATTCATCTGTTTTTCTACTTTTAGACACACTACCTCATCTATGGGGAGGGGTTTCAGACATGGGAGTATTCTCCAGCATATGCCATTCGCTCCTATGCTTACCTGTTGCTTCATGCCTGGCCAGCTGCATTTCATGCAAGAATTCTACAAACTAATAAGGTAAGGAGGCCTATCTGGAAGCAGTTACAACCGAACAAGGGGTGAGTGTCTGGAATAGTTTTGAAGAAAGGACAAAATAGATGGGTAGTTAAGAGGGGACTTTTTTGAAGAAGAAGAAGAATCATTTATTCATTCATCATTCAACAAATATTAATGAAGCAACTTTTATTTGGTAGACACCGTGTTAAGTGCTGTGGCTTTAGCAATGACCAAGTTCTTGACTCTGTGGCACTTATAGTTTACTGGTAATGATGGACATTGAACAGTAATTCTATTTTTTTTCTTAGTGGTTCATTTAATAGTTTGGATATATTATATACACATTTTAGGAAGGAAAAACTAGGGCGGTGCCTGTGGCTCATCAAGTAGGGCGCTGGCCTCATATACCAAAGGTGGCAGGTTCAAACCTGGCCTCAGTGGAACTGCAAAACAGAAAAATAGCTGGGCGTTGTGGTGGGCGCCTGTAGTCCCAGCTACTCTGGAGGCTGAGGCAAGAGAATCGTCTAAGCCCAAGAACTAGAGGTTGCTGCGAGCTGTGTGACGTCATGGCACTCTACCAAGGGCGATAAAGTGAGACTCTGCCTCTACAAAAAAAAAAAAAGAAAGGAAAAACTGCATTAAAATTATAATGAAATTGTGTAATACTCAATGTATACTGATTACAGAAGATGAACATATGTCATGTTTGAGTACTTGCAATTGCAGAAGTCACCCTCAGTCAGTGCCAAAGAATGTATAACATTATAAGAAAGGAAAGAACTATATTAAATTCATAATACTCAAGTCATGTTTGACTTCTGCAACTACAAGAGGTGCTTAGTGTGACTTGTGGACAGTAATTCTAAATGTAATGGAGTCTTATGGAGGAAAAGTACAATGAGCAATGAATGGAATAGCATATTAGGAGGGGCTAATATAAAAGCAGTTGTTAATGGGACCTAACCTGATTAGCTTTTACAAATTTGACTATGATGTGTTTTGTCATGGATTTCTTTGGGGTTATCCTGTTTGGAGTTTATGTAGTTTGTTGAATCTTTTGCCAAATTTGGGAAGGTTGTAGCTGTTATTTTTTGAGTACTTTTCCAGCTCTGTCCTGTTTTTTTTCCCTCTATTGTTGGAACTTCAATGGTATGTTAAGTCTTGTTTTTTTTTTTTTTGGAGACAGAGCCTCAGGCTGTCACCCTGGATAGAGATCTGTGGCATCAGAGCTCACAGCAACCTCAAACTCTTGGGCTCAAGGGATTCTCCTGTATCAACCTCCCAAGTCGCTGGGACTATGGGTGCCTGCCACAACACTTGGCTGTTTTTTGGTTGTAGTTGTCATTGTTGTTTGGCGGCCCAGGCTGGATTCAAACCTGCCAGCTCAGGTGTACGTGGCTGACGTCTTAGCCGCTTGAGCCACAGGCACTGAGCCAGGTTAAGTCTTTTATTATTAGTTCCACAGGTCTCTGAGGCTCTGTTCATTTTTATTTTCAATCCATTTTCTCTTTGTTGTTCACATGGAGTGGTTTCTATTCTTCTGTCTTCCAGTTCACAGATTTTTTTCCTTTATCCCCTCTGTTTCTTATGCCCATTGTTCCATTTGATTTTTTTTTAAATGTAGTCTAGTTCTTTATTTTCTTTCTTTCTTCTTCTTCTTTTTTGTTTTTTGAGACAAGAGTCTCACTATGTTGCCCTCGGTAGAGTGCTGTGGCATCAGAGCTTACAGCAACCTCAAACTCTTGGGTTTAAGTGATTCTCTTGCCTCAGCCTCCCAAGTAGCTGGGACTACAGGCACCTGTCACAATGCCCAGCTATTTTTTGGTTGTAGTTGTCCTTGTTGTTTGGCAGGCCTGGGCTGGGTTCGAACCTACCAGCTCTGGTGTATGTGGCTGATGCCCTAACCGCTGAGCTATAGGCGTGGAGCCAATATATTCTATTTCTTTACTGAGACTTTCTGCTTTTTCATTTTTCTGAATCATGTTCTTAATCACTCATTAAAGTATTTTTTATAATGTCTGCTTTAAAACTCAGATAATTCTAGCATCTCTGTCGTCTTGGTGTTGGAATCTTTTGATTGACCTTTTTCATTTAGTTTGAGAATCATCATCCTGGTTCTTGGTATGACAAATAATTTTCAGTAGAAAGCTATATATTTTAGTACTGCATTGAGACTTTGGATTACTACTTATAGGCTCAGCATGCTTTCTTTGCACTACTGTGTTCCTTAGATCATGTTTAAGCCTTCTGTTTTAGCTGGCTTCTTTTTTTTTGCACTATTTTAACTCTGCTCTCTTGCATTCTTGCTAAACAGCTGGCTTATTTTGATACTTCTCCAGCAGGGGAAAGAAGGTTGAGAAGGAGGTCTTTACCTTGTTACTGCCAAGTGTTGATAGAACTATAGGTTCCCTACCAGGCCTCCATAACACCTGATGAAAGGGGTTCTCTTTGGGCAGGGGTAGGAGGTCTGGCTCCCTACGAGGCCTCCACTGATATCACCCTAGCAGGTGGGGAAGGGGTACTTTGCTACTGATAGGGATGGGATGGAAGTCCAGGCTTCCCAGGTGGTTGCCACTAACACCATGGTAGGGGAGCTGCTATTGCTACCAGTGAGGATGAAGTCCTTCAATACATGGGTGGCAGTGGGACCACAATTCTTCCCTAGGATATTCAGCCAGAGTAGACTTTTTTTTTGTTTGTTTGTTTTGAGATAGAGTATCAAGCTGTCACCTTGGGTAGAGTGCTGTGGTGTCAGCGCACAGCAACCTCAAACTCTTGGGCTCAAGTGATTCTCTTGCATCAGCCTCCCAAGTAGCTGGGACTATGGGTGCCTGCTATAATGCCTGGCTATTTTTTGGTTGTAGTTGTCATTGTTGTTTGGCAGGCCTGGGCTGGATTTGAACCCGCCAGCTCTGGTGTATGTGGCTGGTGCCTTAGCTGCTTGAGCTACAGGTGCTGAGCTTTTTTTTTTTTTAATCATATTAGGCCACCCCTTTCTTGGTCATTTGGCCAGAGAGAATAGGCCTTGGTTCCTTCTCTCCACCTTTCAGAGTCTTCTTAGGTCTGTTTTAATTATAGTGTCCAGAAATTTTGGTTTGCTTAGGGAAAATAGGGGAAAAGTCCACTTTTCTTGAAGCAGAAGTTCCTAATTAAGAGAACTGAAGAATAAGTAGTATTTGTCTACGTAAGAGAAGAATGAAGATAAGGGAAGAAGTTGGGAACAACAGTCTTGTAGACTTATGGCTTTGAGTCTGGGAAGACCAGCAGGGCCTTCGTATAAATAACTCTAACACTTGAGAGAGAGAGGGAGTGGAGTGAATTAGATGAAGCTGAGAGGGAGGAAGAGGCCAGAATTATAGAAGACCTGGTAAGGCCCGGCACCTATAGCTCAGTGGCTAGGGCGTCAGCCACATACATGGGAGCTGGTGAGTTTGAATCCAACCCAGGCCTGCCAAACAACAACGACAACTACAGCAACAAAATAGCCGGGCATTGTGGTGGGCACCTGTAGTCCCAGCTACTTGGGAGGCTGAGGCAAGAGATTCACTTAAGCACAAGAGTTTGAGGTTGCTGTGAGCTGTGATGCCACAGCACTCAACTGAGGGTGACAAAGTGAAACTCTGTCTCAAAAAAACAAAAAAATTAAAAAAATAATATAGAAGATCTGGTAAGATTTACTAAGGATTTAGACTGTCCTGGTTTTTTCCCCAGCCTTCTTTAGTGAAACCATAGGAAAGTTTTAGATAGAAAAGAGATGTGATTGCATTTGTGTTTTAGAATGATTGGAAAGGTAGCACTTTTGTAAACACTGTCCTTCCCTTTTCTACTTAGTATCTCATTTCTTTTTTTTTGAACTTGTCAGAGAAAAGATAATAGAAGATAAAGGACTCAGTAGAGAACTAACAACAGGCAGTGCACGCGGTTTTTACTTCCACATGGATGTCTACTGTCACTTCAAATATGACATGTTCAGCACAGAATTCTTCCTCTTATATCACTACTCCTTTCTCATCACTGACGTGGACAGAGAGTCAAACACAGGAAGAGTCCCCTTTCTTGTTCTTACTTCCGATCTCCTTTTCTGTCTTAGTTCTCCCAGTGGGAGTCGCTAGGGAGCCACTTGGCAAAGGAGAATTAGAGCTGATCAAATCCCAGCTCCAGCATCATAGTTCTGAAAAGGGTGGTTGTTGCTGAGAGACAGTGGTAATAATTGGCACCATTAGTGACAGCTACGGTTCCAACTTATTGCTACCCCAAATGAGAGCACCTTGGTATTTTCTCCTTCCCGAATTGTGTGTGAATCTCTCTGAAGCATCCACTCAGGAGGGGGATGGCAGATGTAGGCTTACAGGCGTTCTTGTTCTCACTGGGTTCTGCTAGTTAGCTCTCCAGACGGTTATACGACTTATGTTCCTTGCAGTGAGACTCTAGGTGCCAAGGTCCTTACATCTGCCAAGTACTCCATAGTTTTGACTTTCTCATTTGTGTAAGATACTTCTTATCTTCATCGAATCTCTCTGATTACTAGTGAGGTGGAGCTTTTCTTGCTGTATTTATTGGTCATTCAGATTTCCCTTCTGTGAATTATATATTCACATCCTTTGCCTATTTTTCTAGTGGGTTTTCTAATATTTTTTTCCTGATTTGTAAAGAGTACCAATAATAACCCCTGTAGGTTTTAGATACTGCAAATCTTTCATCTAAGACTATCACCTCTCTATTAACTTTGTCTGTGGTCTTTTATTAAACAGATCTTTAATTTTGATATACTCAAACCAACCAATTTTTCTTCGTAAAAGAAAATATCTTCTTTGTAAAATAACTCCTTCACTGTAGGTCAAAGAGATAGTCTTCTGTATTTTCTTCAAATAGGTTTTCATTTTATTTATTTATTTATTATTTTGGGGGGGGATTCATTGAGGGTACAAGAAACCAGGTTACACTGATTGCATTTTTTAGGTAAAGTCCCTCTTAAAATCGTGTTTTGCCCCCAAAAGGTGTGGCACACACCAAGACCTCAACCCCTCACTCCTTCCTTCTCTCTGCTCTTCCTTTTCACACCCCTCCCTCATTCTTTCTCTCTCTGCTCTCCCCTTCCCCCACCGTGTCATTAATTGCCATTAATTGTCCTCATATCAAAATTGAGTACATGGGATTCATGCCTTCAAGTAGGTTTTTTTTTTTTTGTAAAGACAAGATCTTGTTCTGTTGACTGGGCTAGAGCGGCATCGTCATTGCTCACTGTAATTTCAAACTCCTAGGCTCAGGTGATCCTTCTACCTCAGCTTCCTGAGTAGTTGGGACTATAGGCATGTGCCACCATTCCCCCCCAATTTTTTTTTTTTTTTGGCCAGGGCCGGGCTTGAACCCAGCGCCCTACTCCTTGAGCCACAGGTGCCGCCAGGTAATGTTTGTTTTTTTTTAATAGAGGCAGAAACTTGCAGTGTTGCTCAGGCTGGTCTCAAACCCCCAGCCTCAAGCGATCCTATCATCTCAGGGTCCCAGAGTGCTAGGTGTGAGCCACTGGACCCTGCTCAATTCGCTTTTAATTTTACCTTTCACTTGTACAGCTTTTCATGCCTCCTCTATCACATACCTCATTCCCATATGCATATGGATCTGTTTCTGTCATCTTTATTCTTTGACATGAGACACTTTGTCAGTACTATATCACTTTTATTTATTAAGGCTTTGTAATTTATGTTAGTATCTGGTGGATGAATTTTTCACTTTGTCCTTTTTAAAATTTATGTTGTAAAAATCATTTTAGAGGGCGAGGTATGGTGGTTAATCCTAGCACTCTAAGAGGCCTATGTGGGCGGATTGCTTCAGCTCATAAGTTCAAGACCAGCCTGAGCAACAATGAGACCCCAGCTCTAAAAAATAGCTGGGTGTTGTGGTGGGTGCCTGTAGTCCCAGCTACTCAGGAGGCTAAGACAAGATGATCACTGGAGCCCAAGAGTTGGTGTGAGCTATGACACCGTGGCACTCTACTAAGGGTGACAAAGTGAGACTCTGTCTCAATGAATTTATATATTAATATGAGAATTAATACTTTTGCAATGTTAAATTATTCTTTCCATCAAGTCAGCAGTTTCCAACCTGTTTGGCACTTGGGACTGGTTTAATGGAAGATAATTTTTCCATGGCAGGGTTAGGGGGACTGGGGTGGGGCAGGTGGGGATCTGACGGGGGTAGAGCTCAGGTGGTGATGGAAGTGGTAGGGAGGGCTGTAAATACAGGTGAAGCTTTGTTGGCTCCTCTGCCACTTACCTCTTTCCCTACAACCTTGTTCCTAAAAGGCCAGGGACCAGAACCTTTCTGACACCAGGGATTGATATCATGGTAGACAGTTTTTTCACAGACCTGGGGTGGGGAATGTGGCGCTCAGGCTGTGATGCTGCCTGGCCTGGTTCCTAATAGGCCACAGACTGTACCAGGCAGCGGCTCAGGGTTTGAGGACCTAAAGTGACAGGTTTATCCATCTAGACAAGTTTTCTGTGTCTCTTAATAAAATTTTAAAAAGTATCCATTTCAGTCTTCTGCAGTCTTTGGTAAGTTAATGCCCAGATTTCTTTGTACTTTTTGTTGTTCTAAATGGTATCTTTTTTTCTGTTATATTTTAAGTGGCTATTTCTGGTGTAGAGGAAAACAATTGGTTTTTGTGTTTTGATCTTAATAAATATCTCACGGAATTTCCTCAGTAGTTTGTCGAGTGAATCTTGAGGTTCTCTTCCACCTTTGGATGTTAAGTTTAGTTTGGTTTCTTCTATTCTATTTTTTTTTTTTTTTTTTCAGTTTTTGGCCAGGGCCGGGTTTGAACCCGCCACCTCCGGTATATGGGGCTGGCACCCTACTCCTTGAGCCACAGGCTCTGCTCTTCTATTCCATTCTTTATACCTCATTTCTTATTCATGTCTTTTGTGTTGACTCAAGCTTCCATTTGCTGTGTTGAATATTAGTAGGAATGGTGTCATTGTTGTCCTGCTCCCAAATACAATTCTCATATTCATTTGTGTTAATTTTTAATTTTCTAAATGTGCATTTGTACTCTTCCCAATTAGATGAGGAGTTTTTTTTTTTTGTTTGTTTGTTTGTTTGTTTTTGAGACAGAGTCTCAAGCTGTTGCTGTGGATAGAGTGTCATGGCGTCACAGCTCACAGCAACCTCCAACTTCTGGGCTCAAGCGAGTCTCCTGCCTCCGCCTCCCACGTAGCTGTGACTATAGGCGCCTGCCATAAAGCCCGGCTTTTTTTTTTTTTGTTTGGGTTATAGTTGTCATTGTTTGTCAGGTCCGGGCTGGATTCGAACCTGCCAGCTCCGGTGTATGTGTCTGGCGCCTTAGCTGCTTGAGCTGCAGGCACTGAGCCAAGATGAGGAGTTTTGAATGTAGGCACCTTGCACTAAAATTATCTGAATTCCTAACAGCATCTAGAGTAGTGCTCAGTGTACAGTAGGTTTTGACTGTTTTTATTGAATTACTTAATGAATCTGTGCATTCACTGGATTGCCTTATTCAACTCTTCTTGGAATTTTTTTGGTTATAGTGATGAAAATGGAAAGTATTTCTTTTTGTTTTTCTTTAGACAGAATCTCAAGCTATAGCCCTGGGTAGAGTGCCATGGAGTCATAGCTCACAGCAACCTCCAACTCCTAGACTCAAGCAATCCTCTTGCCTCAGTTTTTCTATTTTAGTAGAGATGGGGGTCTTGCTTTTGCTCGGGCTGGTCTTGAACTCTTGAACTCAAGCAATCCACCTGGCTCAGCCTCCCAGAGTGCTAGGATTACAGGCAATAGCCACTGCGCCTGGCCAAAAATTGGAAAGTATTTCTAAGTTACATGCTCTTATATTAATTATACTATGCATTTAAGTAATGCTTATGTTTTGAGGAATTCAGTGCTCTTAAACATGGTATTCTGTAGTGTAAAAGCTATTCAGTATAACTCTCTGTAGTTTTGTTATTTTTATTTTTGAATTCAATGTTCTTAACCATTGAAGATTGGAAGAATTGTGGAAAAATACTCACCCAAATCCTACCAGGCTGCTATAGCTACCGTTACCATTTTATTCTATTTCTTTTCATGTTCATATAATTTATGATACAGATATATATTTCTGATGTATTAATAAATTGTATTATGCATTTTCACTTAATATTATGTAAGAATCAGCACCTAATATATATTGTTAAAGAAGTGGTTGTTGAATGAAATCATAGTGAAAATGTTGTCACTGTCTTTGTAACTTTAAATTTTAATATCTATATAGTAGTCCATGACATAGATGTAGCATAACTTATTTAATAAATTCCTTATAGTTGAACAAAAATAGTTTTTGCTAAATTAATAGTGCTGTAGTTAACATTTTCATGTATGTATTTTGCCCTCCACCTCTTGCCTCCTGGATTGATAGATGTAAGTATACTGATACCGAGTCTAGGGACATGAAAATTTGTATAGTTCTTGCTACATGGTCTTTTGAAAGGGATTATATCAATTTGTAGTTATTGATGACAAATGAGAGTGGTTTCATTTTTATGAGTTTTTCTAGCCTATATCTGTGACTCTGTTTTCTTGTTCTGGGTTTTTTTCAGATTCTTGTCTTTTACTTTTTGCGATGTCTCCTGGCTTTTGTGAGCTGTATTTGTGAACTTTACTTTTACAAGTGAGTAGAAAAGCTTTGCTTCCCAAAGGGCTATGGGAAAGGCCAGGGTAGCTGAGATTATCTCTCTTGATTGTCTAGGGGACAGTGATTAGAAATACAAATTACTTTCCTTCTAGTCCTTGATACTGCATCTGAAGTTTGCCTTCTTGTTTGAAACCAACAGTGGAAAAGGAATGTTGTACTTCTCATTATCTTTTCTTTCCTGAGGTCATAAATACCATACCCTCATATCTTTAATTCTGTAATGTATATTAAGAGGTATTTGGACTGACTGACCATTATTAAAAATCTTCCGAAAGATAAAAATGTCAGATTGAAAAAAATCTTTAGCCTTGGCTCCGAGTGGAACAAAGGGGAAGAAGACATAGCCAGGGCCGCCTTTGAGGATTAGAACCATGAGTTGGACTTTATATGGGTTTGGGCCTGAATTCCAGTCACCCGCACGGTTACCCCAGCTCCATGCTGAAAATTTATTTTTATATATATACATTTAATACATACGTATAAAGGACATAGAAAGGCAGAGAATTTATTTTAAGTTGTTCTGAGTTGGTAGTGCCCTTGGAATCTGGAAAAAATTTCTCTAGAGAAATGGACCCCTTAACCTAGCTGTCAGAGAATTACCAGTGATAAAGTTCTAGTGAACAAGATTGTATAATAAAATTAAATCACAAGTCATAGGAAGGAGCAAGACGTTATGAGTGAGAGCCTCAGAAGTAACAATCAACAGAAAGCTGCCCTATGGCACTTAATTTATTAGGAATTATTAAAATGAGAATCTGAAATAAGTATAAGAAGGAATTGAAAACATGAATAAGAAACAAATTACTATGGAAATGAACAGGTAAATTTGAAAACAAATCAGAATTTATAAGAATCATATATGATATGTACATAATGCATGTGTTATACATTATCAATGTTTAAAATTCAGTGGTTAGTTTAAACAGCAGATGAGACACTGCTAACAAGTAAACTAGTAAACTGAATTGAAAGACTGATTTGAAGAAATTACTGAGAGTGCAGCACAGAACGCAGTCCTCTCTGCAAAAAGAAGAACTATAGAGGAGGTTAAGGAATGTGTAGAGTTGAAAGATGTAATATGCAGCTCATCAGACTTTAGAATTATCCAGAATTGATGGAGAAAAAGATTCTAATCCATAGATTTAGTAAGCATAATATATCCCAAGCTAGATACTTAAAAATAAATTAGTAAAACCATTTATAACACCAGGGACAAAGAAAAAGATCTTAGAAGTTGACAGAGAACTAATAGCATACCTGCAAGGGAATGGTAGGCAGTTACAGACTTCTCCAGAAAGAGCCAGAAGCCAAAAAAAGAAAATCATCAAAGTGCCGAGAGATAATTACTGTCATCCTAAAATTGGATACTCAGTTAAACCATCTTTTAAGACCAAGAGCTAAATACAGACTTTTCAATAAAAATAAAGAAAGAAAAACCAACCAAGCAACCAATAAAACAGAATTTCCGATTACGAGATTCTCACTAAAGGAACTTCTAAAAAATATACTTGGGAAGAAGCAAAATTATTTCAGAATGAATTCGGAGTTGCAATAAGGAATCTGAGCAAGGAAATTGTTACATGAATATATCTGAACAAATATTGACTAAATGAAGTAATAATGTGAAAAATGTTTAATTTATGGGATTCAAAAATCTATAAGAAGCAGGAGGAGATATATAATCTACATTTAAGAAACACTGATTTAGATAACTGTTATCATTTCCATGTGTCCCCTAGTCTGTTTTTCTAACAGCTACTATTTATTTATTTTATTTTATTTTATTTATTTTACTTTTTTTGCAGTTTTTGGCCAGGGCCGGGTTTGAACCTGCCACCTCCTGTATATGGGGTGGGAGCCTTACTCCTTTGAGTCACAGGTGCCGCCCTATTTATTTATTTTTTTGAGACAGAGTCTCACTGTGTTGTCCTTGTTAGAGTGCTGTGGCATCACAGCTCACAGCAACCTCAAACTCTTGGGCTTAAGCGATTCCGTTGCCTCAGCCTCCCAAGTAGCTGGGACTACAGGTGGCATCACAACACTCAGCCATCTTTTGTTGTAATTGTCATTGTCGTTTAGCAGGCCCAGGCTGGATTCGAACTGCCAGCCTGGGTCTATGTGGCTGGCACCCTAACCACTGAGCTACGGTTGCCGCCCTAACAGCTACTGTTTATTGAGAAACTATGTTCCAGACACTCTCCTAAGCATTCTGCATTGTCCTCCCAGAAACCTTACCGAGTAGATATTATTTATTAGCCTCATTTTACAGATGAGGAATCTGACACATTACGTGAGTGGGATCTCACCACCAGTATATGACAGGGCCAGAATTTGAACCTGTGCCCATCTGAATCTGAGGCTTACTATTGTTTACTACATCATGCTGTTTTCCTGTTGATGGGAAACATAATCTAAGCATGTAAATATTTCCTCTTAAATAGAAAGCTGCTCTTCTGTGCCAGGAATAAGAATGTTTGGGTTTCTTACAGATGTAGAATTGCTAAAAGCCTGTCAAGATAGTTGTGTATTTGACTTTAGATCTTCAGTGCTGTCTGTGCTGCAGGAATATTCTTCTCCTTTGATTTGAAGTGTCTGTCCCTAATATTTGCTGTGCTAATGGTCTTTGCCTTTCTCCTAGGGCTGTATGCAAGAAGTTTGGGCTGCACGTGAGTCGCATGATGCTGGCCTTCTTGGTTCTCAGCACTGGCATGTTTTGCTCATCATCAGGTAAGTAAAAGGGCAGGTGAGGGGGATAGCAGGTTTACCAACAGCTCGCAGATGCATTGGAAGGAAGCACACGTCCAGATATAGGTTATATTTGTGTAACATGTTAGTAACATGGGTGACGCCTATGGCTCATCAAGTAGGGCGCCGGCCCCATATACCAAGGGTGGTGGGTTCAAACCCAGCCCTGGCCAAACTGGAACAACAACAAAAAAATAGCCGGGCGTTGTGGCGGGTGCCTGTAGTCCCAGCTACTCGGGAGGCTGAGGCAGGAGAATCCCCTAAGCCCAGGAGTTGGAGGTTGCCAAGAGCTGTGACACCACGGCACTCTACTAAGGGCCATAGGGCACTATTGTCTACATTGTCTGGGTTGACCTTTACAACAATCCTATAAGACAGACAATATTTTCTCATTTTTACAGGTGAGGACACTGAAACTTAGGTGAAATGACTTACTAAACGTCAGAATTCATAAATGGGAGAGCCAATAGTCTCATCAGGGAATTTTTTGTTACATTCTTCTGTCAACCACCTGCTTCCTTTTTTTGGCCATTAGGGGAGGGAAGATAATTCTGTTGTTTTGTTTAAGGATGCTCTTTGTGCCTAAAACCCTGATCTTGATAGTTCTGTTTTCTGCTCATTATTTGATGTGTGTTCTATGGAGGCGTGTGTCTTCTGTTAGGCTCTTTTCACCATAAGCCCAGAAATTTAGAATACAGACCTTAATCTAGAGTAGTGGCTTTTGAACTCTACTGCCATCGATCATTTGAACCGCAGTGACCTGCTCCCAAAGGGCAGTATTTACTTTTCCCTCATTGAATATATGAAAATTGATACTGTTCTGCAGAGGCGTCAGGGCTTCACCCTGGAATAACTTTGAGAGCCACTGTCCTAAATGCAGCTCTGCTGTACTCTCTGAGCCCAGCGGAGACCTCAAAGCCTTCTGCTCCTTTTGTCCCCTATATCTGCAGCTGGAATTGACAGCTTTGGATGGCATAGATATTATTTAGCATTTATTGGTGAAGGAGGTACCTCACATGTTTTTTAGTTTTTTTTTGAGACAGAGCCTCAAGCTGTCACCTTGGGTAGAATGCCGTGGCATCACAGCTCACAACAACCTCCAGTTCCTGGGCTTAAACGATTCTCTTGCCTCAGCCTCCCAAGTAGGTGGGACTACAGGCACCCGCCACAACGCCCAGCTATTTTTTTTTTTTTTCTTATAGTTGTCATTGTTGTTTGGCAGGCCTGGGCTGGATTTGAACCTGCCACCTCTGGTGTACGTGGCTGGTGCCTTAGTCGGTTGATCTACAGGCACCAAGCCTGTTTTTTTAGTTTTATTGCTCCTCTTAAAATTGATCTTTATGTATGCGAGATTCCTGGGAGTATCTGTAGTTCTATAATCTCAATTGAGGCATAGGTAAGTTGAAGGCATCCTTCAACAGAGCCTCTGAACCCTTTGCTGAGGTTTTTAAATCTCACTGCCTATTCTTTTTGGAGTTGGTACTGATTTTTTTCGTCATAGTAAAGCAGCCTTTCTGCAGCAGGAAAGGCATATCTACATTTCTGCGTTGAGTTAGTGGAAACATTTTGATCAGTTGTGACTGTGGCAGAGACCCTGAACGTGATCAGTCCTCTGCTGTATACAACAAAGTTATGGTAAATGGAAATAATTAAGGGGCTGTGTAAAGACTAGACTGTCTAGGTACCAGATGAGGGATGCACAGCAGAACTGCCTTCCAGTATCTGGCCCTTGAGGAGGCTTCCTAGAATTTCTGTAGGGTTCAGGTTAGGACCAGGACACATCTCCAAAAACCATCAGAAGATAAGCTTCTTCAGACATAAATCATCAGCAATGGCTGTTAAGTCTTCAATGTATATTCCCTGCCTAGAAATATAAGCAGTGGGTGTTCTTGGGGAACATGGAATTGTGTAAGTTTTGAATTGAGAGTATAGACCAGGAGAGAAATGGCATGGTTAGTATTGTATAATTAGGACAATGTGTTGGTACCAAAATAAATAAATAAGTAAATAAAAATAAAAAACAGAAGAAAATAAGAAAATCATTGAACTTTTTTTTAAAGGAGTAACATTTTACTGCTCATTACTAATATGCCTTTGTTGACCTTTGCAGCAAAGGTCAAAATATGTTCCTGGTTGACATTTTGCAGTGCAGGTGCATTTTGAATAGTTGAAACCTAATCTCATTGACTTCCCTTTTTTCATTTGTTTACTCTTACAGCTTTCCTTCCTAGCAGCTTCTGCATGTACACTACATTGATAGCAATGACTGGATGGTATATGGACAAGACTTCTGTTGCTGTGCTGGGAGTAGCAGCTGGGGCCATCTTAGGCTGGCCGTTCAGTGCAGCTCTGGGGTAAGCAGCTAACATAATTCCTCTCCCATTATCACTGGGCAGATGGTAAATCTAATGTTGGGTTACCTCTGTATTATCTGGATAGCACCTAAAGTTATAGGAATCAATTTGACCTACAAAGATTTAGAGAAATGGAGGGATATTTCTCTTAGTGCTTATTATTATAATTAAAACTTTACTAAGAATAGTGATATTAAGCATCTGCTATATGTTAGGCCCTGCTAAAACCCTTTATAAATTTTATCCTGACACTTTATAACAACCCTATAAAAGAAGTATAAGTATTAGTCCTTCATAAATGAGAAAGTAGACTCCAAGAGTTTGAGTAATTTGCCTTTGAGATTATGCTTGCTTTTTTTTTTTTTTTTCTGAGGCAGAGTCTTACTATGTCGCCCTCAGTAGAGTGCTTTGACATCATAGCTCACAGCAACCTCAAACTCTTGGGCTTCAGCACTTCTCTTGCCTCAGCCTCCCAAGTAGCTGGGACTACAAGTGCCTGCCACAACACCTGGCTATATTTTTTATTGTGGTTGTCGTTGTTTAGCAGGCCCAGGGCCGGGTTCGAACCTGCCAGCCCCAGTGTATGTGGCCAGCACCCTACCCACTGAGCCATGGGCGCTGAGCCTGTGCTTGCTTTTGAATCCAGGCCTTTCTGACACTATAGCTGATGTTTTTCCCTCACCACACCCCCCTGTTCTGTGCATTTTTCCAGTCATTTGGGCTTGAAATCTCCTTTCTTGCCCCCAACATCTTTTTTGTACTGTTTGTTCCCACAACTTCTATTCTAGTTGTGTTGTCATTACTTCTTGCCTGTACCACTAGTAATTTAGAAAAATATTTTAGTTTGATGTTAAAGTTATTATAGTATTTTATCTTTATTATTAAAAAGGTATCAGGTTGTACAAAGTAAAAAGAGTTCTTAATTTTCTTTTTTTCCCACAGTTTTTTTTTGGCTGGGGCTAGGTTTGAACCCACCACCTCCGGCATATGGGGGCCAGCGCCCTACTCCTTTGAGCCCACAGGCGCCGCCCAGAATTCTTTTTTTTTTTTTTTTTTTGAGACAGAGCCTCAAGCTGTCACCCTAGATAGAGTGCTGTGGCATCACAGCTTACAGCAACCTCCAATTCCTGGGCTCAAGTGAGTCTCTTGCCTCTGCCTCCCAAGTAGTTGGGACTACAGGCGCCTGCCACAATGCCTGGCCATTTTTTGGTTGCAGCCGTCATTGTTGTTTGGCGGGCTTGGGCTGGATTTGAACCCACCAGTCAGGTGTACGTGGCTGGTGCCCTAGCCCATTGAGCCACAGGCACCGAGCCCAGAATTCTTAATTTTCTTTTTTTTTTGCAGGTTTCTTTTGGCCGGGGCTAGGTTTGAACCCACCACCTCCGGCATATGGGGCCAGTGCCCTACTCTTTTGAGCCCACAGGCGCCGCCCAGAATTCTTAATTTTCTTTTTTTCTAGATTGATCATCAAAGATACTCATTATAGTTTTGTATATAGCCTTCCATAAATTATCTTTATGTTAATTAAATGCACACACATGTACATATGGATACATATCTATATTATTAAAGCAAATAGAATTACCCTATATATATGTGTGTCTTCTGTTGTATAAGATTTATATATGTCAGTCTTTATATTAGTTGCATAACATTCATTATATGGAATAATTTATTTAATCATTGCCTTATTGGTAGACATTGGGTTTTTCATTTTTTACTATTATATACAATGTTTCAATGAATATTTTTGTACAGATATCTTTGTAAACTTATAGAAATTTATCTATGGGGTAAATTTTTAGAAGCAAAGTTATAAGAATAGACCATTTTAGATTTTCTTTTCTTTTTTTTTTATTTAATTAATTTTTTTTTTTTTTTGAGACAGTCTCACTATGTCACTCTTGGTAGAGTGCCCTAGCGTCACAGCTCATAGTAAACTCTTGGACTTTAAGCAATTCTCTTGTCTCAGTCTCCCGAGTAGCTGGGACTACAGGAGTCCACCACAACGCCCGGCTATTTTTTTGTGGCAGTTGTCTTTGTTTTTAGCTGGTCTGGGCTGGGTTTGAACCCACTATCCTCAGTGTATGTGGCTGGCGCCATAACCACTGTGCTATGGGCATAGAGCCTAGATTTTCTTTTTTTTTGAGACAGAGTCTTACTTTGTTGCCCCATGCTAGAGGTTGTTGTAGCTCACAGCAACCTCAAACTCCTGGACTCAAGCTATCCTCTTGCCTCAGCCTCCTGAGTAGCTGAGATGCCACCATAATGCTCAGCTAGTTTTTCTGACTTTTGTGACAAAGATGGGGACTCAGGCTGGTCTCAAACTCCTGAGCTTAAGTAACCCATCCTTCTTGGCCTCCCAGAGTCCTAGAATTACAGGTGTGAGCCACTGTACCTGGACTGTTTTAAATATATATATATATATTTTTTGAGACAGAGCCTCAAGCTGTCACCCTGAATAGAGTGCTGTGGCATCACAGCTCATAGCAACCTCCAATTCCTGGGCTCAAG